>CADDIJ020000563.1:0-23314 GCA_902809745.2 Tetradesmus lagerheimii | reverse complement strand
CAGCGTGACGGCATGCCCGAAGGCACTGCCAGCGGCTGCGGGAAGGAGCCTGCTGTTGCTGAGGGCGGTGGCGCGAGCCCGAGTGCTGAGCGCATCCAGGCGCTTGTGAACCGCTACTCCTACATGACCAAGTTCGTGGCACTGCTGAACCCAGGTAAGCCTGCACGGGGAGCGCACTCCGCGTGGCATGTGACAGCAGCAGCTGTCTATGCACGGCACCGCAGTACCTTGGCTGGTTTCTATATCGTCGCAGCCCTTTCTAATTGGGCCCGGCTGGCATATGTCGGCAAAGGCGATGTAGACCCACATGCATGCAGCCTGGCTACTGGTGTGTTGTAGTGCAGCAAGTGTGGTGCAGCAAGTGTGGTGCAGCAAGTGTGGTGCGCAGCTGAGCTCGCTGCGTGTTGCTGTGGAGCTGGTCAGAGGCAGCTTCTGCCAGGCTCACACCTTTGCCGCCGTGGTGCCTTCCCTTTGCAGCGAGCATGTAGAACTGCGGTAAGTATGTGTGTTTGCTGCTGCTGCTGCTGCAGGTGTGCTGTACCACCTGTTTGGCCGCCACCTTGACACCGGTCTGCTTGCGCCCTACTGCCCTGTCACACTATGAAACCATGTATCACCTCTCACGTACTCTGCTGCTGCTGCAGGTGTGCTGTACCACCTGTTTGGCCGCCACCTTGACACGGGGCTGCCTGCACCCTACAGTGACGACCACTGGCGCCAAGTGGTGTCACGCCTGGGGCTCAGCAAGCACCAGGTGCGCAAACGTTTTGATACATCATACAATACTACTGTTGTTGATTGTGGTGCTGTGCTGACCACTGGCGCCAGGTGGTGTCACGCTTGGGGCTGAGCAAGCAGCAGGTGCGCAGATTAAAGAGTACATTATGTACACCAGATATGATCAATGCTGTTACTGGTGGTGTTGTGCTACCACTGGCGCCAGGTGGTGTCCAACTGGGGCTCAGCCAACACTAGGTGGGCAGATAAAGATGTTGCTGCACTGCCTGTGTTTGTGTATGTGTTCGGAATGCATGGTGGTGTCCCGACTGGGGCTCAGCAAGCACCAGGTGGGCAGATGCATTGTTTGAAGCTGCACTTCTTTTTCGTGTGTTGGGGGGTGCATGTATGGTGGTGTCACGCCTGGGTCCTGATTGGGGCTCAACAAGCACCAGGTGGGCAGATGAAAATGTTGCGGCGCTGCCTCTGTGTGTGTGGGGGGGGGGGATGGGCTGGCATGCATGGTGCGTGTCTAGACTGGGGCTCAGCAAGCACCAGGTGGTCAGAGGTAGATTGGAGACACTCAAAGACTTCAATTGCGCATTCAATGCGCAATTTCAAGCGGCTTGAAGCTGCACTGCTCTTGTGTGTGTCGGGGGGGAAGGGTTGGGGGGGGTGCATGCATGCATAGTGCTGTCACGCCTGAGGGCTCTGCAAGCACGGAGGATCTGGCCACAGCTGTAGACGTCAGCCGCTCTGCTGTACCTGCAGTGACGTTTGCGCATCTGTGTGCTGAACGTGACTGTCTTCTTTGCGTGCGAGCAGCTGCAGCATGATGGATGACATGGTGTTGGCTGCTGTGCTGTGCCTGCTTTGACGTTGTGCTGCAGGTGACTGTCATCCTGGCGTGTGCCGGGCTTTACTTCAGCAGCATGAACAGTCTGATGGAGCAGCCCACACTGCTGTTGGCTTGGTGACCCGCTTATGAACACGTTGTGTCATGATCATTATCAGGTGCTCCAACTTGTTCAGTTCGGCACGCATCTTGCAACCTTCCCACAACTATTGTGCACATGCTGCAGGTGACTGTCATCCTCGCGTGTGCCGAGCTGTACTTCAGCAGCATGAGTGCGCTTCTGGAGCAGCGGCGCGGGCTGCAGACGCAGCTGAAGCAGGCTGACGAGGGGCTCAGCGAGTGCCAGCGGCGGCTGCTGGGAGTGGACGGTGGGCTCAACCAGCTGCAGGTGCGTATCTTTCATAGCTTGCTGCTGTTGGTATTGTGATGTTGCTGTTGCTGTAGATGCTGCTTGTTGGGTGCTGGGCGTGGACGGAGGGCTTAGCCAGCTGCAGGTGTGTCAGTGCAACTGCGGCTGCAGTAAGGTACCTGCTGCTGCTGCTGCCGTCGTCCTTTCCCCAGGTGCTTGACGCGCTGGCGAGCAACCTGATGCGCGATTGGCACATGACCATGTTCAAATCCCTTACTAGTCACTGACGGCTCGCGTGGTCTCTCTATGCGTGCTGCTGCTGCTGCTGCTGTCATCTCTTCCTCAGGTGCTTGACGCACTGGCGAGCAACCTGAAGCGCGAGCACGTGCTGCGCATCATGCTCAACTGCTTCGTGTGGGGCCGCAGCCTCAACAGCATCCAGTTTGCAAAGAGCGCAGTGTACAGGTTGGCCTGATGACAGCGGGCAGGCGACATGTTCGTTGCTGTTGGCCGTGTTGGCAGCACTCACTGACGTCAAGACGCACATGCATTGGGCTTTTACTGCTGCAGCACCATGCAAAGCACACTGTGGATAGGTCCAATTGTACAAATCCATAATTTCGCCTTAGGTCAGATTGCTCGCGCATCATTGTAACAGCAACACCATGCTGTCATGCTGTCAGTTGTCACCTGCAGCAGGCATGCTGGCGTGTGATGTACTGCCGACATGCTGATGCTGGCACCCTGCTGACATGGTGCCGTGCAGCGTGATGTACTGCTGCTGCTGTGGCAACAACAGCTACCCGTTCTTGCTGGCACCCTGTGTACAGCCGTTAGCCTGCTTATTGCTGCATAGCTATCTCATCGACAAGCTGCTGTACACTCATGCTGCGCTGCTGCTGCTGCTGCTGCTGCTGCTGTGCAACAACAGCTACCCGTTCTTCCCAGACGTGCATGCCATGGTGTGCGTGCTGTACGAAGACGCGCGAGCCATGGCACCAAACGGCCAGCCAGCGCTCGTGTTTCCACACAGGCAGAGCGCCAACGCAGCTGCCAACCAGCAGCAGCCGCAGCTGCAGGCGAGGCATGAGCAGCTGCGTCAGGAGAGTGATAGTCTTCGGGCAGAGGCTGAGCAGCAGCAGCAGGCGGCGCAGGGTGAGGCTGGGAGCATGCAGTACACTGGCAGCATGCAGGCGGCTGGCCTGGGTGAGCTTGATCTTGATGCAGTGCTGGCAGCATGAGAAACGGCAGCCTGCAGTTGGCTTGCGCAAGGGAGCGTGGCTTAGGGGCAGTGCTGGCAGCTGAGAGCGCCACGGCACTTGATGCATATGAAGCGACAACTTGCTGCAGTTGCAGCTGTGTGGCAATGTGAAAAGCAATAGCGTAATGCGACTGGCTACTGGCTATTGCTTTTCAAATTGCAGTTGCAGCTGTGTGGCAATGGGATTCAACAGCTGCACTGGACGAGCCTGGCTGATGATACCACAAAGAACAGTTGTGTTGGTCTCATTAGACTTGCGAGAAGTCGTTGTACAACACATGTGCAGCTGGCTTGTGAAGCAGTTGCAACTTGGGAGTCCAGACAGTGTGTCTGGATGCATGCATCCAACAATGGGCATGGCATCAAAGCAGCTTGGCTGGTGTTGTGAATGGCTGGTGAACAGGGGTCGAAGGGCAGCCGGTAGGGTTGCTGCTTCAGAAGCAATAGGCCCAGCCTGTTGCTCCTGTTAGGTGTCAGTGGCCCTGCGGCTGAGCAGAACCGTTGGCATGCCATGTTCAGGGGATTTGTGGCCGGCTGTTCATGAGCAGCCGCATGAGGGCTGGACACAGGCACCGGTTTTGGTGCGGGGGGCTGATAGGGCTTATGTTGGTGGCAGTGATGGCGGCCTACACTAGCTAGTAGCGACAAATATGACAGCAGTGCATCAAACTGTGGGGGCGGAAGGGTATGCAGTGCCCAGGCAGCTGTATGGTGCTGTGTGTATGTGACTTGTGGGCAGCACCAGCAGCTGCATGGGACAGCTTATGCCAGCGCTTATGCAGCGGCAGCATATGCAGCATTTGTGCCTGTAACTTGCGAGTTTGCTTGGGACGTTGAGTTGTTCACAAAGCACACTGTGCAGCCAGCGCTAGCACATATGCAGGCTTTAGCTGTTTAGAAGGTTGGTTTGGACCATCTGATATGGGTTGCTTTCTGCTGACGCACATGACAGGGTGGCTGAGTACAGCTGTGGTGGCTTGCAGCTGCTTGCTTTCGTTTTGCTGGCTAGTTGCGCTCCAGCAGCAGGCGAGTCACTTGTACAGTGACCATGCATGACTCGTGCTGCTGCTGGATGCATGCTATTGAGTATACAGGCACTGTGGCGGATTTATCCAGCAGCAGGCGAGTCACATGTACAGTGACCATGCACGGCTCGTGCTGCTACCGCATTTGGATGCATGCTAGTGAGTATGCAGGCACTGCAGCTGATTTGTTTGGTTCTGTGGCGCACTGTGCGTCTGTTGCATCTGGCAGCAAGTAAGGTAACACGTCATGTGGAATGCCTATATGTGTTCTGCTGCTGCTGCTGCTGGTGGATGCACGCCAGGGTGCATGTTGCGCAGCTGATTAGGAGGTGGCCAGCAACTGGCTTCAAAAATGTGCAAGCACTGGATGCTGGCTGCTTTCCTGAAGCTTGTTGTAGCTGTTCATGTTCAGATGATAACCACGTGAAGTACGGTTTCCTGCTCCTGCTGAGCTTACCTTCTGCAAGGCATAGTTTTGATAGTCTCGTGTGGCTGTACCAGGAAGGTTTGCAGGACTGCTGATGGTGCATCATTGGAAGTGTACAGCACAGCAGCTTGGCTGTGCAGCTTGTTGCGGACAGTGTTGGCTACTCCACATGCACATATGTGGCACCAGCGTAGTACTGCTGCTATTGTGTCAGCACTGTGCTGCTGTGTGCTCAGGAGAGCCTGCAGCTGGGTTTGAGGCAATTGCTGTTGAGTGTGGCAAAGTCACTACGGTTTAGCAGTATCACATGCCTGCTTTGCATCGCTGCTTCATGCATTGTTGAAGAACTTGCTGGGTTGTTGAAGGCTTTTTGGCCTCGTGTGCATGCTTGCCTTTGCGGCACAGTTGTTGCGCTGCCCAGCACAGTGCATCAGCTAGTTTGGCAAAATCTTGCTGTGTTTTTACTTTCTTATGCTTGGCCTCGCATGCAAGCTTGCACGGGTGTGGCCCCAGCACACTGGGTGGAATTGGCGTCAAGAGACTTGCATGCATGCAATGTTGTGCTGTCAGCTTTATGCATACAGCTGGCAGCACAGCTGGCAGCTAACATTTTGCTGTGCGGATGGACAGAGGCAGCTTGCATATGCTGAGGATGTTGTCGTTGCTAGTCATGCAGCAGCCATACGTGGCAGCAGGTCAACTGCTGGATTTGATCGCCTGATGATTGCTGGTTGTCATGCCAGCGGTGATGGCTTCCACAACTAGTACAGCAAAGTAAGGCTTGTCTATAGGGTGCATGCAGCTTGTTGCACTGGTACACCACAGCCCATGCGTTGCACTCACTTAGGGTGGGTGCTGAGGCTATGGCTGAAGAGAGAAGTGCTTAGGTAGAGCAGAATCCACGTAAGCAATACAACACTCTCTCTCTTCAGCCATAGCCTCAGCCCCACCCTAAGTGAGGGCAACACTATGATGTGGTGTTGTGATTGTGAATCACGCATGACCTGTCTACATGCCAATTGTATGAGCATGCGGCACTTGCTGTTATGCGTGTGGCAAACATACATGCATGTGTGTCATCTGTAGGCTCTGCTGGTTTTGTGCAGGTGTTGCAGTGCGAGGTTGCCGCTGTACCATGACTCACGGCTGACAGTGCACAGATACGTTATTTGCTATAGTGCAGCCCTGCATGGCACTGATGCCTTTCACAACTAGTGCAGCACAGCAAGGCTTGTCAGTAGGGTGCATGCAACTCGTTGCACTGATTTGCAGGTGTTGGCAGCCTTTGTGTTGCACTCAACTAGGGTGGGTGATGAGGCTATGGCTGAAGAGAGAGAGTACTGTCATGCTTACATAGCTCCTGCTCTACGTAAGCGATACAGCACTTTCTCCTTCAGCCATAGCCTCGGCACCCACTCCAAGTGAGTGCAGCACTATGTTGTGGTGTTGTAACTGTGAACCGCGCATTACTCGTCTGCGTGTCGGTGGTATGAGCACAGGGCCCTTGCTGTTGTGCATGGGGCGGGAATGCGTGCTCAGATGATCTGTAGGCTCTGCTGATTTGCAGATGCAGCAGACCGAGTTAAGTTTCAGTTGCCTGTAGCTCGTTGCTAGGCACCGAGTTGCATTGCCACCATGCGCATGACGTACAGTTGACGGCACAGACGTTTTGTTTGGCACAGTGCAGTCCTGCATGGTGTTTGAGTTGCTGCCTGATTGGACTCGAGTTGAGACCGATCGTGACGCTGTTTCTGTTTCCTGCTTGCTTTCTGCTACGCCTTGGTCTGATTGTGTGACAGTGTCACAGTGACACCCAGTTGCGACCATATATGGGTGAAGGTTGCAGGTGTGAAGTACAGTACTGGCGTCCATCTTTGACTGACATGTTTAAAAAGTTGCAGGCGTCCAAGTTTGGCCGACAATCTGTTTGGGCTGAGGAGCGGCTTGCATGGCACCTATGTATTTTGGTGCTTGATGGTATCTGTGCGTGTGCTGTGGGTGCGGCTACCCAGCAATGTCTCCCTGCAGCGCCGCTTACTGCTGTGGATGAATGGTAGCAGCAGCACTTGTGATAGTAGCACTTGCGTTGTGCCACTTCTTGCCACTTCCTGCCACTTCTTGTTGAACAGCGCTGATAGACGCTGCGTTTGTATTGCTGCAAGGGCCCGTCTGTAGTGGTTGCATACTTGTGAGCTGCGTGTGCAACGGCATCATCAGGCAGTAGCGTGTATCCTCTTGATGTGCACACGTGTGGGGGTGCGGGCATTGAGGGGCATAAACACGCAATGTATGGCTCGCTGGGGTGCTTTGAGAGTACAGCACAGAGGCAGTTTTGTTCAGTCACGCCAGAAGTTACCAGGCGTGTATAAACATGCGGCGCTGCAGTTATGTTACCAGACGTGTATAAACATGTGGCGCTGCAGTTATGTTACCAGACGTGTATAAACATGCGGCGCTGCAGTTATGTTACCAGACGTGTAGAAACATGCGGCGCTGCAGTTATGGCGCCTGTGGCAGCACTGATTGGCAATGCTATGTGCAACCAGCATGCATGTTGTAATGCAGCAAAGGGGCGATGGCGCTCCGCGCTTGCGGCCTGTTGCTGGCCTATTTCAGATGTTTTACATTTTGCGAAGAAGCACCACAGGCATGTTGAAGAGAACTGTGTGAAGTCTGCTAATCTGTTTGCGCCAAGGCCAGTGCATTTTCATTAGAACCGTGTTGCATACATATGCATTTTCATGTTATATGCGCAGTTCCCAACTTCGTTGCCACAGCCAGTCAGCTAGCTTTGCTGTTCCTTGTTTGATGCCAGGTGCGTCTGATGCTGTGCTTTTTATGAGCTGTCCCACTTTGGCTCGAATGCATGGCAGAACAAGTGTTGTTACTTTTGTGTATGTATCGTGTATGCTGGCCGTGAGGTGCAATTGTGGAGCAGTTTTGCGTACGCAGCAGCACCCTGGCAGGGCCTGCACGGGGCTTCACCTTGATTGACCTCATCATCATCATCATGTTACCCATTAAGCCATAGCATCAACGCCATCGGCCCCGCGCCCCTTGATTGACCTGTGCCAGAGGACGTTATGACATATGCAGACACGCATCACTGCGCTGTTGATGAGCCTGAGTGCAGCAGTGAGCTTGCCAGAGTGTGTAGCCTTGCTGACACTCGACTGCCTGCTTCAGGCAGCTGAGTGCCTTGAAGCATTTGCTGCATGTGTCACGGGTCCTTGCGGCACAAGTTGGCTGCAGCGGCTACAGTGCTCTTGTGGGACTTTCCATGACATGTGTATGCTCAAATGTGTCAAGTGTTGGTGCATCCGACTGTGCTTCGTCTTGCATCATCGTTTCCAGGCATTGATCGCGGGTGCTGTCAGGATGGGCGTGCTGTCTTGCCAGGAGAGTCTCAAGTTGATGCAGTACATTAGTGTACTGCCAGGTGTGCAGCAGTTATCGCTGCTTGATCAGGGATACATGCTGTGGTGTGCAACATGATGCGACTTGAAGGCAATCAAGTGTAACTGGCATGAACCAGGCAGTCGGAGACAAATCCTACCAGGGGCCTGTGTTGGCCTGTCACAGCCGCAGCGGGGGGGCTATGGCTTGATCTGGTAATTTGATGATGATGATGACAGCCGCAGCGGCTACATTAGCTGGGGGAGTCGACTACTGCAAGGCCATGACAAGAATGCGACGCCTGCGATGCTTGCCACGCACTCTTGATGGCAATGGAGCATGGCGCGGTGGTTTGCAAGCCGTGCTCAGCCCAGCCGCTGGGCACTGCCAGTGGGGGTTGCACCGTGCCAGCTGGTGACCAGCAGTGTGTCAACTGGAAGCCTTCATCAGGCTGATGAACGGACAGCAGGAGAGACCCGAAGCTAACGGTCTGACTTCTTATACAGCATGTCTGCAGGCACTAAAGCATGTCTTCCTGCAAGCACTGGGTCGATCTCTCTCGGAGTACCCCAACACCGCCCTGAACAGATCGACACAGACTGAGCAAGCCGGGGGCATAGGCAAGGAACAGGCCATCATACCAGATTCAACAGTGAAAATGACAGTCAAAGGCCGGCTGTGAGGACACTTGAGCACACTGTCATCATGCTAAGCTGCGTGAAGGCAGCTGCCTGGCCGACTCGGACTTCTCGGGTCTGATCCAATGTCCACAATAGTTTCTCATATGCTTGAGCGAAAAGCAGACAATTGAAATGGATATAGACAACGAGAACTGGGCAGCTGTGCATCAGCAGCTCTTAGAGGAGCCGGGTAGAGCTGCTGTTCCGAATCACCTGCAAAACTACTCGCCTGACGTCCACGGCACGCTCTTTGAGAACCCAGGCCGATGGCTTGCGGAGTTCGGGTGCTCCTCGCCACAGACAAATGGTGTCAGCGGTGTCCCTGGTGATCAAACAAATAATATTGATGGTAGAGTCAGCCTGTACCTGCCAGTGGCAGGAGTCAGCACGGTCAGCAGCGAACTGGGGCTTTCGGGAGCAGCACTCCTGCAGCAGGTGCCAACGGGCCAGCATGGTGCTTGGGCTTTCCAAGCGCAGCCTGGGTCTTTGCTAGGGCAACAACAGCATCATCAGCTGCAACAACAGATGGGCAACTCAAGCTTGCCGCAGCACCAACAGCATGGCAGCGCGCAGCAGACAGTAGCAAGCGCTCCCCTGCAGCAGCACCAGCAGCAAGCGCAGCTGCAGATAGCGCAGCTGCAAGGCATGCAGTTCCTGCAACAGCAGCAGCCACAGCAGCAGCAGCCTGTGCTGAACTCGGCGCAGCAACAGCAGTTGTGGGGCCTGCAGCAGCAGCTCTGGACGTTGCAGCAGCAGGCAGCGGTCATCTCGCAGCAACAGCAGCAGCTGGGCATGCCGATGCAGCTGGGGATACCTGTCAGCCCAACTGGCATGCAGGGTGCATCAGCAGCATCCTTCACATCTGCCAGCATGCTTCAACAGCAGCAGCAGCACGCAATCCCAGGCCTGCCAAACATGGGCCTAGCCTCCAACGGCCTGCCACATGTGCCGCTCAGCGTCGCAGCAGCAGCCGCAGCTGCTGCAGCAAACCCCGCTGCACACGCCAAGCGGCAGCGCGCTCCTGCAAAGCGCGTCGCATCGGCCCCCGCATCAGCAGCAAGCACAGCAGCAGCTGCTGCCGCTGCAGCCGCCATGGCTGCTGTGCCGCACGCGCACGCACACATGCAGCTGCAGCAGTTCGGCTTGCATGGTGTGAAGAAGCCGAAGGAGCGTCAACGCAGCGTGGTGGGGCAGTTGGAAGCAGAGCTGCAGGAGAAGATGGCGCAGCTGCAGGTGCTGTCAGCTGAGAATGAGATGCTCAAGCTGCGCGCTGCTGTGCTGGAGGCGACTGTGCAGAGCAGGGAGGACCAGGTGCGCTGCAGGAGTATGCAAGATTTCCAAGTTGTAGACGTTGGGTTGTCAAGAAGCGGTGGCACATGTGTGGGAGGTGTGTGCTGCTGTGCTGGAGGCGGCTGGGCAGAGCAGGGAGCACCAGGTGCGCTGCAGGTTGCTTGAGCCAGGTGTTCAGGTGCATGGTGTTCGTGATTGCTTGTGTGTTTCAGCTGCGGGCTGCTGTGCTGAATGCAACAGTGCGCAGCAGGGAGGACCAGGTGCGCTGCAGCAGCAGGTTTTCTTGAGCCAGGTGTTCAGGTGCATGGTGTTTGTTGTAAGCCATTGCTTGTGATGAAGCTGCGGGCTGCTGTGCTGGAGGCGACTGCGCAGAGCAGGGAGGACCAGGTGTGCTGCAGGCAGTTTGCTTGAGCGGATTGTTCAGGTGCATGTTGTGTGTCATTGCTTGTGATGAAGCTGCGAGCTGCTGTGCTGGAGGCGACTGTGCAGAGCAGGGAAGATCAGGTGCGCTGCAGGCAGTTTGCTTTGGTGTTGCAGCTACGAGCTGCTGTGCTGGAGGTGACTGTGCAGAGCAGAGCAGGGAGGACCAGGTGTGCTGCAGTAGCAGATTGCTTTGCGGTTGTGCACCTTGGTGAGTGTATATCCAATCCTTTGTCTGTGCGACAATCTACAAGCGCTGCGCTGCAAATCAATGGAACTCTACAGAGCAGGGAACACCAGGTGCTGTATGCTTGCACATGTGGCGCGAAGCAGCTGAACATAAAACGTCTTTCTGCTGCCGTGGCTGCTTCTGCAGATGCGTGTCATCAGTGAGCACGGGCCCCCAGTGTACCCAGTGGACTCGCCTGCGCCCACACCCGCTGCAACCGCATCCCGCTCAGCAGCTAGCGCAGCAACCAGCGCCAACTCTGGTGACACCGGCTCCCCAACTGTAGCAGCAGCAGCAGCAGCTGCTGGTGCAACCAGCAGTAGGCCTGTGCTGCCTGCTGACCTGCAAAGCAGCGGCTCTACTGTTGCAGGCGAGGCTGGTGTTGCTGCTGCTGCTGTGTCAGCAGCAGCTGCGCAGGCAGATGGCTCAGGTAATGAGGCACCTGCTGCTGCTGCTGCTGGTGAGGTGGATGGCAGCGGCAGCCCGTCACTGCAGCAGGAGGGGCAGCAGGAGGGGCAGCAGCAGCAGCAGCAGCAGGAAGGTCGGCAGCAGCAGCACTATGTGGCAACGCTTGCTGATTTCCGGGTAGGTTCACGGTCCTGTGGTGTGCATTGGTTGACTGCAGCTGCTGCCGGCTTACTGTCTTGGAGCATATGTTGGCTGCTTTGCTGCATGCGGTGATCTTGTTCGCATGCTTGTGGCAGATGTATGTAGTGGCCGTCACAGGCCATCAGCAGCATGTCTGGACATACATCTGATGCGCCTTCTTCTGGTGGGTCCTGCTTCTATGCTGGCTCGCAGGACAATGTGTGTGGCGCGCGTGCTGCTGTGAAAGCGATGAGTGTTGAGGACATCATCCGGCACTGGAAGCAGTTCCTGCAGGACGTAACAGGCGAGCTGGTCAACGTGCAGCGCGAGGAAAGCATGGCAGGGTTGAAGCAGCAAGGCTCGTGTGCGGCTGCTGGTGATGGTGGCGATGCAGCCGCTGACGCAGCCGCGCAGGCAGCGCTGCTTTTGAGCCCGAGTCATCAGCGCATCAATGACATGGTGGCTAAGTATAGCTTCTTGGTCAAGACAGCGCAGCAGCTCAACCCAAGTGAGTGTTCTGGCAGCAGCAGCAGCAGCAGTGCTTGTTGACGAACTGCAGGATCGCATGTCAACCGGTGCATGCTGTGTGCCTGCGCTACCTGGTGTGGTCTAGCAGCTGCCACTTGCGGAAGCATTGTTGCTGGGCAAGGCGCCATTGAGCAGCAGGGCAGTTGCAGCTGCAGGTGCACTCAGAAAAGCTTCGATCCGTGTTGTAGCTGCATGAGCAACGCACTCCTTGTTCAATTGCACTGGCCCGTGGCTCGCTCTGCACAAAATTTACCCCGTCTTCTAGCTTGGTTGGCTGCTGATCAGGCTTTTTGTGGTGTGGCTGCCGTGTGCTGCTGCTGCTGCAGGCGCGTACTGCCGGCTGTTTGGCACCAACCTTGACACGGGGCTGCCGGCGCCCTACAGCGACGCGCACTGGAGGCGCGTGGTGTCGGTGCTAGGGCTGTCAAAGCACCAGGTGGGATCAATTCGATTAGACGAATCTAGGTTAAGGTTTAGGTAGGGGGAACATGCATGTGTGCTGTGCTACTCTGTTTGTGAATGTGGCTTACAAGCACCTGGGCGGCGCGTGGTGTTGGTGCTGGGGCTGTCAAAGCACCAGGTGCGGTGCTTCAAAGGAAGCTGCAGCTCGCGCATGCGTTGTGTGTCTGCTTATGTGCGATTCATGCACTCTCTGTCTGTTTATGTGGGTTTGATGCACTCAAAAGGCAGTGTCTGTGCTGGGGCTCAGCAAGCACCAGGTGGGCTAGATTGATTAGACGAAACTGCAACATGCATGCGTGCTGTGCTACTATGTATGTTTATGTGGCGTACATGCACTTGGGCGGCGCATGGTGCCGGTGCTGGGGCTGTCAAGGCACCAGGTACGCTGCAGACGAAGCTGCAGTAGCGTGCGCGCTGCATTCTGTCTGATTTCCCCATACAGTGTTACTCGTCGTCATCAGCATGTCACTGAGTGCAGCTGCTGCTGTTGCGGCTGCATCCTGCACGCAGGTGAACCACATCCTGGCGTGTGCCGAGCTGTACTTCTCCTGCCGCGCCAAGCTGCAGAATGAGCAGCGGCTGCTGCAGCAGCACCTCAAGGCCACCGCGGCGTCAACAGAGGGCATGCTGCTGTCAGGTGCGGCGTGGCCGGGCATGTGTGCTGTTGCCACAGTGTGTGATGGGCCGAAATCTGCAATATAATGGGCCATAACCTGCACCACTGCCATGTGCTGCTGACAACTGCTGTGCAATGTGGGTTCTGTGGAGGTTTGCGTAACTCTTGACGTATTGCTTGTGTTCTCGACTTGCATAGCATAGTATTTGCTAGTCACATGATAGCACCTCAAGGCCACCGCGGCATCAACAGAGGGCATGCTGCTGTCCGGTGCGGTGCGGTGTGTAGGACAGTCATGCTGCTGTCAGGTGCGGCGTGGCCGGGCATGTGTGCTGTTGCCTGTCACCCAGAGCAGCGCTGGATGTGCAGTGGGCCAAAACTTGCAATGTAATGCATCAACAGAGGGCATGTTGCTCTCAGGTGCGGTGCGGTGTGTATATTAGTAATGCTACTGCCAGTAATAGAGAGCAGTGCTGGATGTGTACTGGGCCATAAATAACATGCAATGCAATGGGCCACACCGTGCACCACTGACGTGTGCTGCTGGCAGCTGCGTAGCAGCTGTGGGTGCGGGTGGGGTGACAGCGCAGGCAGTGACGCATTGCTCGTGTTGCCGATTTGCATAGCATGGTATCTGTCAGTCACGCGACAGGTCAGCAGACAATGCATGTGTTGGTATAGATTTCAATGTATTGGAATTGGAGTTCATACATATGAACTTTGACCTGCTTATGTGTCGCGTGACCGGCACATGACATGTAATGCACGTCGAGAACACAAGCAAGGCGTGGTTGATTGCGCAACCCTAGACAGCACCCACAGCTGCGAAGCTATGCAAGTTGTGGCACTGCTCATGGCGCCCTGCCCCTGCTACATGATTGTCACTGCAGTTGCTGGTGGTGACATCGCCGCAAAGACCGTCCAGCTGGACAGGCTGCCAACAGCACATGCGTACAGTTGACACATGCCATCTGAAGTGATCCTGCTGCCGCTGCCGGCTTGATGCCTGCAGGTGCTGGCCACAGCACTTGCATACAGTTGACACATGCCATCTCAACTTCTGCTGCTGCTGCTGCTGCTGCTGTCGCCTCGTCACTGCAGGCGCTGGTGACGACAGCGCCATGAAGCCTTGGCTGGACAGGCCGCGTAGCTTATGCATTCATGCATGCCAACAGCACATAACAGTTGACATACGCCATCTCAACTTCTGCTGCTGCTGCTGCTGTCACCTTGTCACTGCAGGCGCTGTTGACGACAGCGCCATGAAGCCGTGGCTGGACAGGCTGCGTAGCTCATGCATTCATGCATGCCAACAGCAAATAACAGTTGACATATGCCATCTCAACTTCTGCTGCTGCTGCTGCTGGCCTGACATCACTGCAGGTGCTGGTGACGACAGCGCGATGTAGCCGTGGCTGGACAGGCCGCGTGGCTCATGCATTCATGCATGCCAACAGCAAATAACAGTTGACATATGCCATCTCAACTTCTGCTGCTGCTGCTGCTGCTGGCCTGACATCACTGTAGGCGCTGGTGACGACAGCGCGACGAAGCCGTGGCTGGACAGGCTGCGTAGCTCTTGCATTTGTGCATGCCAACAGCACATAACAGTTGACATATGCCATCTCAACTTCTGCTGCTGCTGCTGCCATCTTGTCACTGCAGGTGCTGGTGACGACACTTGAAGCAGTGGCTGGACAGGCCGCGTAGCTCATGCATTCATGCATGCCAACAGCATATAACAGTTGACACATGCCATCTCAACTTATGCTGCTGCTGCTGCTGCCACTTTGTCACTGCAGGCGCTGGTGACGACAGCGCCATGAAGCCGCATCAGCACTTGCATGCAGGTGACACCTGCCATCTCAACTTCTTCTTCTGCTGCTGCTGCCACCTTGTCACTGCAGTCGCTGGCGACGACAGCGCCATGAAGCCGTGGCTGGACAGGCTGGCCAGCAACCTCAAGCGCGAGCACGTGCTGCGCGTGATGCTCAACAGCTTCGTGTGGGGCAAAATCTTCAGCCCGGTGCAGTGCGCCAAGGCAGCCGTGTACAGGTGAGTGTGTATGTTGATGTACACATCATGGAGGCTTCGCTGCACGCTTGGACATATACTTTGATGACCATAGTATTTGATATAGAATTGAATGCAGGGGGGGGCCGAGGTGGCTTTATGGCTGGTGAGTGAGGCGGCAGGGGGGCGTTGTTCTAAGCAGGCGCGTATGTGTGATAGTATGCAGGTGTAGTCGGGGTGGCTTCATGGCTGGGCGCTTTTGTTCCTGGCTGTTCTGTGCACAAGATCAGCCCGGTGCAGTGCGCCAAGGCAGCCGAGTACAGGTGCTCTTATGTGATAGTATGCAGGTGTAGTCGGGGTGGCTTCATGGCTGGGCGCTTTTGTTCCTGGCTATTCTGTGCACAAGATCAGCCCGGTGCAGTGCGGCAAGGTAGCCAAATTCAGGTCAGTGAGGCGGCATCTTGGAAAGTTGATCGTGTGACTGGCTACTGCTACTGACGGCGTGCAGTCCAAGCTAATGTTGGTTATTGGTCGTGATTCATCACAACAGGAAGCAGTGCGCCGAGGCAGCCGTGTACAGGTGAGTGAGGCGGCAGGTGGGCTGGAGCTGTTGTTGAAACTGTGCAGTTTTGCTTCCTGGCTGCTCTTATCATGTCACAAGGGCTGCATGCTTTACACTTGTTGCGGCAGATGCTGTACGTGTAGTGCTGCTGTACAAGTGAGTGAGGCTGCAGGTGGGCTGAGGGGTTGTTCTGAGCGGGCGCTGTTGCTCCTGGCCTTTCCTTGCAAGATAGAGACGAGACCTGCTGCATGTTTGCTTTGAATGATGCTTGTGTAGTGCTTCTGCAAATTGCTGTGCCTTGCTGTGATATGGTGCCAAGCATTGCGTTTGGACGCTTGACCTGTGCTGACAGCTGTTTCCTGTGCCGCTGCCTACTGTTTGTTTGCATGATCTGTTCTGCAGCCACCCCTGGTACGTTGACGTGCACGCCATTGTGTGCGTGATGTGTGAGGATGCGCTGACCATGCCAAGCAGCGGACAGCGGCCGCTGGTGTTCCCACACCACCTGCAGAGCAACCCAGCACAGCAGTTGGTGATGTGATGCTGATGTGATGCGCTCAGCGGTCGTCCAAAGTAACGGGCTACAACAGAAGGCAAATGGGAGTGCAAGGGTGGTGCTTGGACGCGCAGCTTTACGAGGGTTTGGTGGCATTTGGCGAGTTTGAAAAGCAATAGCGTAGTGCGACTGCCTACAGCTACTGTTGAGACAAGTTCAGACTATTGTTGACTCTGTTTTGTCGTATTACATGGAAAGCGACGCGTTTCGGGCTCTTCACCCTTCATCAGGCTTCAATCCTGTGAACACGGACAGAATCAACAAATACTCGCCATCAGAAGCACACAGCAACAGGGTGCAGGTTTTTGGGTGAGGTCACTGGCCATGTTGCCAGTGGCTCTCACCCTGTACAATACTGCACTGCAAAAGCAAACCATGAGGTCTTGATGATGAACACAGGGTTCGAGCCACTGGCAACATGGCCAGTGACCTCACCCAAAAACGGCCAGTCAGTGACTGGCCTTTACTAAGAATGACCCCAGGTTCCTGCCTTTTGTGAATGCAACAATCGGTCTCTCTGAAACCTCAGCATGCAGATCTCCACCGCCAATATCATATGCACCCCGCAGCAACTGTTGCAGCCGCAGCTCAGGTATGAGTTGTGCATACGGCACCACCATGACAGGCTTGCTGTTTGCAGTTGCAGCTGTGCTGCTATTGCTCACAGACAGGTACCTGTGCCGCAATGAAAACGACACTCGGTTGGTGATGCTGGCTAGCAGACGCTGAGGGTAACCCCTCTGGCGTAGCCGGTGCACAAATTTGCGCACCATGCAGTCAAACCAGTGTTCGTCACTGTTAGTGACAACATGCCGAATCAACTCTGCATTGATGAAGCTCCTAAACACACTAGGTGGATGGAAAGAGTAATGTGGGATGTAAAGGTACTTGCTCAGTACCTTTTGGTGTGTGCGCACTTTGATACGCACTCTGCTTTCTGCATCGCAGACATCTTCCATACACTTATGAACAACCAAGTCGAGAAAATCTACTTCAAACTGGCTGTAGCTGTGTGATCTTTATATTTATATACCACGGTGAGATCTGCATATATGTATATACTAATTTGATGATGATGATGATGATGATGATGATGATGATGATGATGATGATGATGATGATGATGATGATGATGATGATGATGATGATGATATGTATATACTATCTGCATACCTGTTTGTGCGGTGGTGGCATGCTGCAGACATGCAGACTTTGCAGCATCTTGCAACGTCGGGCAATGTTCCTGACGTCAAACATGCGTTGAACTATGCCAGTGTATAGGCCTGGATGGCATCACCGTGCCATTGCTGATGTAGATCACACCTAGATGCCTTGGCAAAAATGCCCTTTTGAAGGGCTTCTGTGGTGTTTGGTTGCTGTGTATACCGCACCACTACTAGTTTAGCAAACCAAGCGCCATCTACAGCAGCATACTCTTGAACATGGAGTGGGTAAAGCTCTGGCATGCCCAGCATGCGCTGAGCGCTCGGCAGCTGCATGCAGGCACGGTTGACGGTGGCGACCTGTGCATGCATGGATCTGTACTGCTCAAGCGTACCTCCAGGTTGTTTCATGACAACTTACCTCGACAGGCTGTGGTTAATATGTCACTCAGTGGACTGTCTCTTCCGAAACATGCAGCAGCTGGCATCCGATGCTGAGCGAACCAGCCTCACTGTCACAGGTGCATATTGCTATAAACCGACTATAAAAGAAAAGTTTTATAGTTGATTTTGTGGCTGGTTTGTAGTCGCTATATAGCTCGGTCAGATGAGCTACAACTTTATAGATATTGAGACTTTAATAGCTGTGCATATAGCGGTTACATACTGACTACAAATTGACTACAACCTGACTACAAAACGTGGTGCACACACTGTTAAAAGCAGCAGCACTGTAGCAGAAAAGCAAGCAGAGACACACTGTGCAATCCAGCACCCCTTCCCCAGCACAGTACCTGCACCAATCTGTGCAATGCAGCACCCCTTCCCCAGCCGAATACCTGCACCAAACTTTGCAATGCAGCACCCCTTCCCCTGCACAGTACCTGCAACAAACTTTGCAATGCAGCACCCCTTCCCCTGCACAGTACCTGCACCAAACTGTGCCATGCCACACACACCATCACAACGTTGTGCTGCTATCATCCTGCCTGCCCACTCTTTACCACCGCTCACACATCATGCTGAACCTTAGGAGTCCTGTGCCTGCCTCCTGCACGCACGGGAGCGCCCGCGTCTGGCAGTTCAAACTCAGGCACTTCCTGCCCACGCTTGCGCTTGGTGCCTGCTGCTGCTGCTGCTGCTGTTGCTGCTGCGGCGGCACTGCCACGCTGCACCTGTCGCTGCTTCTGCTTTTGAGGTGGTGAGTTGCACTCGTCGCTGTCATCTTCTTCTAGTTGCATCTCATCCTCATCCACCTCGGTCTCCCCTGATGGCAGCTCCTCCTCCTCACTCTCCTGCTGCTTCTTGCGGGCTGCCTTGCGCTGCTGCTGCTGCTGCTGCTGCTTGGATTTGCTGGCAGCAGCAGCTGCAGCAGTTGCCTTGAAGCCGCGTGAGGCAGCAGCTGCCTTGCCGCCTGATGCAGCAGCAGCTTTGCTGTTGGCCTTCACCTGCTTGGCAGCATCTGATGCTGCCGCTGCTGCTGCCAGCAATGCTGAACTGCTGGGGGTTGCTGCTGCGCCGCTCATGCCAGTGGCCAGCAGTTTCAGCAGGCTGGTTGCAGCTGACTCCTCTTCCTGTGGCAGCGAAATGCATGCAGCATGGTGCACACACATGCATACAAGTGCAGCAGTTAGCAACAGCTCATGCACCCTATGATTTCAATAATTACATATCAGGCTGCAGGTTCAGGTTATGCGGAAACGTTACCGCTGCATGCCACTGCAATGCTGCACACCACTGCAAAGACACATTTCTTACAGGCCTAAATCAATGTGTGCATAATGCAGACAGGTGCTGGTGAAGGACTTGCTGTCTCCTGGTCATGCCCCAACACCAACGCTGGCCGTTTAAGACTAAATGTGGTGTCGTGCTGCTAGGTCCCAGCTCACCTGGTCACGGCCGCCACCACCTGTGATGTCGCTGGGCGCCGGCGGTGCTGCCAGGGCTGCTGCGCATGCTTGCGCAGCAGCCTGCCCAATCACCTCATTGTGGGCCTCTTTGGTGAGGGTGCGCTCGTCCAGCACCTTGCGTCAGCAAAAGTCAGTCAGTAGCGGCGAGCGGGCAGGCAAGGTTGGCAACAATCCCAGCCGGTGTGTCAGCACGCGCTGCATATCATGGCCTCGTCATTCAAGCAGAAGCTACATACTTTATTCATAAGCATTACATGTTAACACCTGAAACAACATCTTGCATCATTTGTCAAACAACATGCCCTGATGCACATGGTGCAAAAGCAGCATACCCTCCTCGCTTGCCCAACATGCTGTTCACATGGTCCATGGCATTTGCATAAGGCGACAGCCCACACACCCGCTCCCAGTCTTTGTGCGGCTCGTTGGTCTTGCAGCAGTCGTAGATCTCTTTGCTGCGGCCCTTGAAGCTGCGCCACTCCAGAACCTTGTCCCACTCCACCTTGCTGGGGAGCGCCAGCTTCTTGCCAGGTGCTGCCCCCTGACCACCCACCTGCTGCTGTGCTGTGGGGGCAGATGCCTGCCCTGCTGCTGCTCCCCGTCTGCATCCCCACCCTGCTGCTGCTCCCCGTCTGCATCCTCAGCAGGGGCCACGGCTGTGCCTGCTGCTGCTGCTGCCGCTGCTGTCTGTGTGCCGGCGCTGATCTTGTTACGGATCTGGCCGTTGACGGTGGACAGCCGGCTGCAGGACAACATCAGCAACAGTGATGGTTCAGCCTGCAAAAATTCAGGCATACAACACTCATATCACGACGCGTGTCACTACACACCCAGCCATCTTATGCTCTGTGTGCATACTCTGCGGCAGGTCTGTCATGCTGAATTCAAGACGCTGCGCTGCTGCTGGCGGGCCATTGCAAGAAGACACAGATGGCAGACGTCATGCTCGAGTAATGAATGGTTGGCTGCAGATCTGGATGCCCTCCTAAACTGCGCTGCTGCTCATGGCGCCTATCCTTTGTCTACAGCTGCTCACTCGTTCTTGTACTTCCTGACGACCTTCTCCTCAACATCGTACTTCATGAGCACGCACTTGACCACATAGTCGTGTGCAAGGTCCTTCACGCGGTTCACAGCTGCAAGGGCAGACAGCGCCAAGACGGTCAGCTTGCATGAATGCATGCGCACGCAGGAGATGGCAGTAGCTATGGGTCTGACCTGCATCGTTCAGTTTGTCATCCTGCAGGTAGTACTGGCCGTTGCCGCCCCGTGGAATGTTCCGCAGGATCAGCTCTTTCATGTAGTCCTGCCAAGCCTGCTGCTTCTAGAAGCAGATCTGCTTGCCCTTGCGAGCCTTGTTGGCGAGTGCAGTCTGGGCTGAACCAGATGTGGCCTGGCCGGCGCTCCCTGCTGCTACGGAGTGTGTAGCAGCGCTATTGCTGCCACGTGTCAGTGCACTGACAGCAAGCCCAGGTGTGCTGGGGAGAGGTGCTGCAGCAGCTGGCCAGCACCATGGTGCTGGTCGTGCAGCAATCACTGTGAATGCCAGCAGCGGCTTGCCATACTCCGGCGGACGCCACAGATTCAGTGGGTCCTCTGACACGAGGTAAGCTTTGAGGCAGCCCACGATCGCTGCAAGTGTGATTGTTCGGTACACGCAAGGATCGTCTGGATCGTTTGGCATCTCTTCGAAGCAGAACTTCAGCCGTGCGTCGAAGGGCAGCTCAAACTCATCTTTGATCAGTTCAGTCAGCGAGGCAGAGTCGTCGTGGCTGAAGAACTGCAGAGGCCTGCAACCGTTGCTACACTGAGTGGCGTCGTTGCTGCACCCAGTGACGGTGCTGGGTGCTGCTAACTGGACAAGCTTTCTGTGTGACTTTCTGGCATTCAAGCATATGCGGAGTCCAGCGACATCAGCTGCACAACGGCAAGTGCACGGACCACGCCGGGAGTACCCGCCGGAGCGGTGGACCGAAAGGCTGCCTATGGCCGGGTGGTGTCTCACCATTTGATAATTCATACGCAAGTCACAGTTCTTACAACTAAAGTATTGAAAGGTTTTCTGGCAGCGGTCACCAGCGCCGTTCGAGTGCCAGACAACCTGCGGGTTTAAAACAGGATGTCATCCTTCAGGTAGCACGGACAGAGCTTTGCAGGGCATTGGTCGACTTCAGATTACAGTGATCTTCTTTACTTGTGTCGATCACAGCCATACAGAGCAAGCTCTTTGCTGCTTTTTGCTTATGTTGCGTGGCCAATTGCCTGACGCATTAAAGCACTGCTACTGTTTGCTTGTTTGATCATGCAATGTGCCAGTGAAAGCCCCTAAGAACTGACCCAGCAGTGAACGCTTCACCTGTGACAATGCTGCAGAAGAAGGCAAACGCAGGCATCTGCTCGCATAGATCCCATGTAGGAGTTAGTTCATGGCATTCACGAAGACAGCCGCTGATCAAGGCGGCTTGCAGCGCTCAGCAGGTAGCAGCGCCTGCTGTGCTGCAGCGAGCGCGGGCAGTGGGCTCAAGCAGCAGCACATCCAGGGCTACTAATACGGAGCTAACAGCATTTGCAACAAGCACAGCATGCAGCAGGCGCAGCAGCGTGGTCTGTCACGCAGCAGCTGCTGCTATGCCTATAGCAGACGGGCCATCAGGTACGAATATCTGCATGCACACGGCTAGGTGTAGCATTAAAGCACATTGAATTCCTGCATGACTGTAGGCTGGGGTTTGCAAGCTGCCTGCGCCTATGAAGTGGTGAACAGCCAAGTAGCCAGGCCAATTGTGTGCCTGCTGTACTGCTGCCAGCCTGCAATCAATGCAGCTTGACATGCACAGCTGTGCACGCAGAGACCGTCATTGCAACACGCTGGCACTCGCTTAAGGGCAATTTCAAGTCAACATTCCATCCTCGCTGTGAACACACCTCGTAGACTATCCTGATAAGCTTGCATTTAGCTTGTGACACCAACATCGCTTGCGCTGTCTGTCACGCACCTGGCTGCAGGCCTGGGCAAGGTTTTGGCCAACATCCGCGCCTGCATGTTTGCTGGCTGGACGTTCATGCTGGCCATCCCGCTGTTCATCGTCATGATGACCATGGCGCTGCCCGTGCTGGCACTAGACAAGTTCAGGTGCGCAGCACAACTGTTGTGTTGTATCAAGCACATATGTTTGGTTGGGTGGAGGCAGCCGCCGCCGCCGCCGCAGCAGCAGCAGCATGATGACCAAGGCAGTGGCCGTGCTGGCACTAGACAAGTTGAGGTGCGCAGCACATGTGGTCTTTTCTCTACAGCACATATGTATTTGATTGTGTGGAGGCAGCAGCAGCAGCAGCAGTGACAGCATCATGAGCATGGTGCTGATTGTGCTGGCACGACAAGCTCAGGTAGGCAGCAGCAGCAGCAGCAGCATGCCTTGGAAAAACAATCAAATCAGCAGCATGCTTAAAGATGCCTGTGCTGGCACTGAGCGAGTAGAGTGGACGGCGCATGCGGCGGCAGCAGCAGCAGCAGTGTTGAATGTCACTAGTAGCTTTGTAAGTATCAGAAACAGCAGGATCAGCTGCTGCTGCATGCTTCACAGCGATAGACACGAGCAGGCATGTGAGCTGCGAAGCTGTGGCGAGCAGTATTGGCAGCAGTGACAGCAGCAGACAGACGACCACGGTACTGCCTGTGCCAGCACCAGACGAGTCGACGTACCATTTGGCAGACTGCAGCAACAGCAGCAGCAGCAGCAATGGCATTGGCTGTTGAGCAATCAGGTTTTACGGCAGCAGCAGGGCTGCCATCGCAGCTAAGTTTCCGACATTGGCGCTTCGCGGCTGATCGCGCTAGTGCATGCAAGAGTCACATCAGCTGTCAGGTCAAGAAGTTGCATGCCGATAGAATTGCTTGTGAATCACTGCAACACTCTACTTTGAGCGGTTACGTCATGCATGTTCGCCCTACGCATGCTGATGCCATGCGCTTCAAACGGCCCAGGCCATTTTTGTGTGCTGGTGCGCCAACACGCGGTGTTGAGTTGCTGATGCGTGTTCGCATGGGATGTCTTTGTGTGCACGAGCGTACCAGTCGTTATGGGGGTAGCAGAGCAGATTCTAATACAGTGTGTCCTGCTTGTGGTCAGAATGTTGAGTCTTTGTCACATCTGATGTTTGATTGTCCTGCCACTTCTGCTCAAAGAGATACTATGTTGGATGAGTTTCGGTCTGTTTTGCAACAGACAGTTGCTGGTGGCGCTGGAAAATTGCGCAATGTATTGT
>CADDIJ020000562.1:0-17803 GCA_902809745.2 Tetradesmus lagerheimii | reverse complement strand
GCTTGGCTGCCGCCTGACACCCTGACAGTGCGGACCTGCAGACCTCACATTTCATCGCACACGCATGCTTACAGCAGTGCTAGTGCGGCAGTTATCTCACAGGCCTGTGGGTTGTCAACAGCATCTTGTACATCTGGACAACTGCACACGATCCTGCACTTCACTGCTGCTGCTGCCACTTCCGTTGCTCGGCTGTTTGTTAGCAGCCATGATCACTATGCGAGTGAGATCTGTGACATACACTGCTTCTGCTGCTGCTATAGCTGCAAGCTGTGTGCCTGAATCGCTGGATGCGGCCACCAACTGCATACACACCTCGGTGCATCATCTCAGCGGCAGGAAGGTGCCACCAGTTGACCTCATCAACTGCCCATCGTAGCAGCACATACGCAGGCGCCATCTGTATGTTACAACATTCATATACTTCAGCAGTTCTCCAGCAGAGTGCCGTTGCCCAGCAAGCGCTGCTCAAGCACTGTCTGTAAAGCAGAACAAGGTGCTGCTGGTAGCTGCTGAACACAGTCGACATGCCCCGCCTACCAGTTCAAACGTTGTCTGCTGTCAGACACGATACCGCTCTGAACGTGGCATCTCCTCGCTGACCACCACCAGCTGCTGCTGCTCTGCCACAAGTAGGCTTGTGATCTTGGCCTCCAGACGCTGTCATCAGCCAGCACACGCCGTACGTCGTAAATCACGATAAAGTAAAGGTTTTGCAAGGATGCAGCTTTGGCAGCGGTGCTTGTGCGAATCAGAGGCGTTCAACTGCCTCGAATGGATTTCTCCATACTCCGCAACCATGTCTTCTAGCCAACACAGATGAACGTACGCAATTCTCGGATGTTTTATCTGCAGCGCAGCACAGCAACTGCTGTGGCGAATTTGAGCGGGGCTGTCATTGTCACTTGTGCAAGGTACCACCAATCAGCGTACACGCTTCATACTGTGACTAACTAACCGAAAGACTAGTATTTTCCGCGATCCTGGCGGCATACTCGTTGATTTCTTACAGCACGGGTGAATAGCTGGTGGTTAAGGCCTTCACCGCCCCCTAACCCTGAGCCCCAGGCTGGGCCAAGCCCTTCACCAGGAGCGGGAAGTCATTGACTGGTGATGCCGGGTTACCCCCCCCCTAACCAATCAGGCCCAGTTTGGCCTAGTGATTGGCATTGCTGTGCACAAAGTTCACCCCTTGATGAATCTGCTGCATCGTCAACTGATCGTCAAGCTTCAGATCTGAACTGAATGCAGCACCCTTCTCAAAACACGGCCCGTGTGTGCAAGTTGCAGGGGCTGCGCATGCCCTGATGAGCAGAGCGCTGCAACACCAATTGCTAACGTACACAGAGCAGCCTGCTCACAAGCGGCCTGTGCGGCAGATGTACCACCTGTTACCGACACACAAGATGCTAGCCGCTAGCAGTTGGCCACTGCCAAAATGCAGTGCAGTGGCTGTTGACAGTGTCACCCAGCAGGAAGTGGCAGTGCACCACGGCGCTGGTGCAGGACTTCAGACATGGCAGCGCCGGCAGCTGCAACGCTTCCAGCGATTGTGGCTCGTTCAGCATTGTTGCTGTGGCCCCTCAACAACTTAACAGCTCCCAGCAACCACTGCCACAGCTCCTACGCCCATCAAGCACCAGCAAACTTGTACCTCAGTGTGCAAACAGCATCAAATGATGCATTGCCAATGCAGTGCTGCTACTGCGAGAGAGAGCGCATGAAGCGCTGCATGCTTGCCATGGTTGATCCTAGCGTGCCCAGCAAGCCCTTCTGCTGCGGCTGGCCGTCTGCTGCTGCTGCTGCTGCGTAGGGATCCAGCGCCTGCATGATGATCTCGTCCAGGGCCTCGCCAGCTGGCCGGTTGGGCTGCTCCTTCACCATGCGGTACCTGCAGCAGGGTGAGGTGCATCAACATAACTAAGTGTCAGGACATGCAGACTGCAGCTGGTGAACAACAAGGACAGGTGGCTGGCGCATCGTCGTGGAATATCACCACGATGCCGTGGTGCGGCAGGCCAGTGCTACAGGCCTGGCTCATGCATGCAAATGTGCCCCACCGGGGCAGTTCTGTCGCTCACCGTCCTGGCAGCTCTGGCTCCTCCACGAAGACCATCCACAGCCCCGGGTAGCGCCTGAACACAGTGCCGACCTCGCCCACCGGCCGCAGCGAGTACGTCACATTGAAGCGCTTCAGGAAGTTCTCACGCAGCCGTCGTGCATTCAGCCCGATGCCGACATCACCACTGAAGAGCACAGGAAGCGGCAGTGAGCAGGGCCACAGACCACAACACACAGGTGTCAGTTGCATGCAAGGCAGTGCGGCAAACTGCATCAGCATATACAGAGTGACAGGTGTGCTGCCAACTCAGCCGCCAAGCAGGCGGGCAAGCAGGGGCTACTGAGTGCTGCTCTGAAGTGGGCCACTCCTGCTGTGCAAGTGCAGCGTCTTCTGCTGTTGAGATACTGATTCCCTACTGGCTGACGATAGCACGCCAGCCGTTCTGACAGCCGCTGGGCCAGCACAGCACTTGCAAGTCACCACCCCGCTCAACATATCCCGGCCGTTTCCCAGCACCACCCACCTGGACAGCCGCTGGTTGAAGAGCACGATGGGCCGATCCATCACGCCTGCCTTCTCGTCCTGCTCAGCCACCTGGCGCACCGTGCGCTGGCACTCCTCAGCACCAAACGGGTCGGGGCAGCAGATCACGATCAGTTCATCTTCTGCTGACACGGGCCGCCGCGCGTTGAGTGAATCTACTGCAAAGGTCTTGTCGGTCCATTGGTAGGTCAGCATGGCAGCGACGCCGGCGTCTGGGTACACTGCCTTCACACTGTGACGGCGGCAGAGGTACAAGCAGAAGCAGGGTGTTCAGTATTTGGTGTTGTGGGATGGCAAACGTCAAATTGGTTGTGCCATGCAGCTGCGTGTTGGGCCACAGATGCAGCTGACACCGCACAAGGGCCCCCCTGCTGCACTGTCTGCTGTCCACGCTGTCACTCCCCAACCGCCAGCACGCTCGCGCAGCTGAACCACTGATGCTGCTGCTGCTGCTGCCGGTGCTGTCTTCTAGCTGCTGTCTAGTTGCTTGCACACCTGGTTGCTCCCGTCTGCTGCGCGAGCGCCTCCACGAAGCGCCTCGTCATGCGCCAGAAGCGCTCCTGGTCACCCTTGTTGGGGAAGATGGGGCCACTGATGGGGTCTGCGGCAAGCACCAACACAACGTCGGCATTGGGCTGAAAGAAAGCGATGGGTTCAACGCTGAGGAATGAAGCTGGATAGGTGTGCTTGGCAGTGATACCAACAGTCATCCACTGCTGTAGCGGTTGAGCAACAGCTTACCCGTTTCTGTCGTGAGGTGCTTGATTACTAATTGTACAGGCTGTACAGGCAGGCATGTAGCGTTGCTGATATATGCTCCTAAGATGCAATTTTAACTGGCCAAAGCAAGTAAGTGCATATTCAAGCCATAGCGCAGGTAGTCTGCCTGCCAGAGCACCAGCTGCTGCTCCTCACCCCAAAACTCTGGCAGGTGAATCTCCACCTGGCAGCGGTTGATGCCGCCGTTAAGAGCTGCTGCTGTTGCATCTGCCGCCTGCAGCAGCAACAATATACAGCAGACGATTTAAGGCAGTGTGCAAAAGCATTTCAGCACTGCAAGTCAGGCCTGCCGCATGGCATGCGTACTCAACTGTTTGTTTAGCAGCAGCCTGCTGCTGCTGTGCCTGCATGACTTTCCTGCTGCAGCAACGCATGGAGCCCACAAGCTGCCACAAGAGACATGTTGATATCAACAACCGTGTAGTGCCTGGGATCTCCGGTTCCATTGCCGATTTGGCGTACCTGGGACACTGCATCTGCAAGGCTGTCAGGCAGAATGTCATCAGGCCTGGGGCCAAGCTCCACGGGCAGCTGCTCGGCAGAGCCAGTATCAACGTCAAATTGGTTCTCTGCCTGCGACCGTGCTGCAATCAATCGCCGTTCGGCTCTGCTGGGCTGCGAGTGCGAGTGACTCCTGGCTGGTGTCAAAGGCCTGGGTGCGCATGCTGCTGCACGACCACTAGCTGCAACTTTTGGTGATGCGCGGCCAACTCCTGGCTGCATTAGTCGGCGCTGCATGGTCAATGAGCACCACTGGTGCCTGTAGTAGCAGTAGAGCAGGGGACTTGTTGCGATCGGACCTGGTGCCTGCAAGCGTTCTTCTATAAATGCTGCCAACACTTTGCAAGTAAAGACAGCATATGAACAAGGTCGAAAACCTCTGTACAGTGCCTGCTGCGTGCTGGGATGGTGTGTGTTACAACTGTCAACAAGCCCTGAACCCCCACGGGGGTGGGGGGAGGGGGGGTCTACCAGAGCGCTCTGCAGGACCGCATAGTGATTTCATCACCTGGATTCCCAGCAAACCATGTGTGCAATCAGAAGCAAGAGCTGCTCAACCCTGCTGGTGAAACGGCCGGTCGAGGTTCCAGTCATTGATGCACAGCCCATCATGGGCGCCAGCATGCTTGGGCACTCGCAAATGATGTACAAGCTTGCCCCAGATGTGTCTGTTCGACACACCACTGCCAAAGCAGGCGCCAACCAACCGGTGGTTGACACGCTGTCACACAAACCACATCAGCCCTGCCATGTCCTGGCTGATACGTAGCGTCCTGAACTGCAGCGGCTTCACACCCGGGCTGGCTGGCTGCAGCACGGTCCAGCTTGCTGGTGCAGCTCCCGCAGCTGCTGCAGCCCAGGTGGCGCCTGCTACCTTGTCAGCGTAGCGCACAGCTGCTGGGCAGGAGATGGTCCTGCAGCACGTGTGCATGACGTACAGCAGGTGGATGAAGTGTGGCTGTTATGTACTATCCCATACTGCTCATTAGTCTGTGTGATATGAATAGGCCTCATTTCTATCCCATACTGCTCATTAGTCTGTGTGATATGAATAGGCCTCATTTCAAGGTGAAGTAACACGCAGGACAAGGCATCCAGCCAGAGCCTTTGCAGCTTGTCTCGTCTGATAGTTGGAAAAACGTCATGGCATGACCAAGCAGGACCTGAAGCACAGCTAGTGGCGGGTTCAGCAGTTGGCAGCCTGTCCACAGTACAGTGCTGTCAACAACACACCTACTGTCATCCACACTGCTGCAGCTGGCTAGCCAGGGCTGTGCTGCGCACCTGGTGCATGGCGCGTAGGTGCTGGCCAGGTGCTGCGTGATGAGCTGCAGCCCGTCAGGGCCCAGCCGCGAGTCGTCAAGCAGCACGTTGTAGCGCCCAGGCCTGTTGGTGCCCTGGCAAGCCACACCAACACACAAGTGCAGCGTTGGTGGTATTACAATGTGACTAACACTGACATAATGCAGGATAACCGACATAGCTTCTAGGAGGCCGCTTTGCTTCAAGCCCTTGGCAGTATGTGACCCGCGTGCCCCATCATAAGGCGATGACGAAGCTCTGGCAAAGCATTTCGAAGTACCGGCTTTGCAACTGCGGGTTATCCCCTGTGCATCTCTGTCTACCTGTAGACACCATCTGTTAATGTTGGATCACCAGCTGCCGGCAACACTGACCCAGCAAGCTACTGCAGCATACGCAGCAAGCGATACACCAGCATGCACATCCTTTGCACCACAGATCAGCCCCACATCATACCACTGCCCCACCTGTATGCCTGCATGGCTGCTCAGGAAGTACTCATACTTGAGGGGCGCGGTGATGCCAGTATCCACCACCGTGCCTGGCTTGGTGTTGCCTGTGCGGCCGTCGCTGCTGCTGGGGTCGGAGGGGTCGGGGAACAGCCGCGTGCCGTGCGACTTGGACACCACTACAAACGTCACCTGCGCACACACAAGTCACTGCGGCAGGGTTTGCAGGCGCATGTATATTGCAATATCTTGGGCGTAAGTGATATGGGGCGATGAAGCTCAAACACAACTCAAAGTCAGCCCGCAGTGACGATCTGATAAGGTGCACCCCGTCAGGCCTCAACAAGAACCGTGACAGCAATGGAAACAGAAGCACTAGCGTATAAGGCTTGCCATCCCTGCACAACTTGCGTTGCCTGTACTGTTTGAAACCACAGTGCCGCCACCCACCTTGGGGTTGTAGTCTGCACCCCCAACCTCCCTGCAGGCTGCTCGCACCGCAGGCACCTCCCGCTGCAGCACCGCAAGGTACTGGCTGTCACTGACGCCGTCCCTGTACACCAGCAGCGACCCAGGCAGCTGCCCTGCGGCCTTCTGCCGATCTCCCAGCAGCTGCGCTACCCCCTCCTGTAGCCCCAACACAATCTCATGCCCTGGGGTCTGCTCCTGCACCACTGCCCCATAACGGCTGCAGCTAGCATCAAGTGTGCCCACTATACCAGCCATAGAAGGCTTGTTGCCGCTGCCACCTGCAATGCCATGCCCCACGTCAATCCCCAGCACCATCAGGCCGCCTTTTGCTGCTGCTAGCGTAGGTGCCCATATTTCGGGCCCCTGTGGCAGCTGCCATGCAACGCCACCAGCTTTAGCTGCTACTTTGAGCAGAACATTCGCAACGTAGGGCCTCTTGACGCTGCTGCCGATGCCTGCTGAGTTGACCACTATGCACTGTGTAGCTACACCTAACTCTGCTGCAGCTGCCTTGACTTCTCCGTACTGCTTGCTGTTATCATTTGGCAGCACAACCAGCAGCAGCTGCGCCTTCGACCCCCTGCCACTACCTGTAGCAGCAGCTGCTGCTGCCTGCACGGCAGCCCTCGTGGTGCTATGCCTGCCACCATCGATTATCGTTGGTGCTGTAGAGCTGCCTCTCTGCTGCTTCAGCTGCGCTACCAGCTCTGTTACAAACTGCTGCACATCAGCTGAGCTGTAATGCTGGCTAGCTAGATTCAGAACGGCCCACTGCTTGAGGTCGGGCGGCTGCAGCATGCCTGCCCCTGATGGGGCTCTAAACTGGCCATTGTTGGCTGCATCCACGCAGCTGTCTTTCCTATATTGCAGCTGTGCATCAGGCAGCACACGGCCAACCACCTGCATGCAGGCAGCAAGGGAACACACACGCATGCATCCCACAAGATACAAGCACGGCAAGTTGCGCTACAGCCATAACAGGCCTAAAGTGGTACAACAAAAAGCTCGTATGACGTGGTTGGGTTGCTAGGGCTGACCATTCCTCTCCATCTGCTCTGGCCCCACAGAAGAGCAGACTGCATGCTGTGACAGCAACATGCAGATGAGCTAGCTAGCTCCCTGCACCTGCACGCAGCTCACGTGCAGGTCGATGTTGGCATGCAAGAGGGTCATGCCAATTCATGACATGCCAACTGGCTGAGCCAGCGCTCCACATTGCACTGGCGTGATCAACTGCCAGTGCACTTGATCCTTCGGCAAGGTGTGCGGCATGCGCTAACCTTGAGCAGCTGTGGGCTGATGGCGACGCCCCACTTCTGCAGCAGCGGCAGCTGCCAGTTGCTGAAGGCCTGCTGCACCAGCTGCGTCAGTGCCCGGCGCCGCACGTCAGGTGGCAGTGCAGCCAGCCTGATGAGGTCGGCAGTCTGGCGGTCTGTCAGGGTGCGGCGCGGCTGCGGCTTGGCGATGCTGCAGGCACAGGGCACCGAGAGGTTCAGCGCCAACACAGCCTGACACATGTAGCCAGCTACTGAACAGCCACTAGCACCACGTGTGCACATGTGGGAAACCCTCGTCAGTACACGGACCAAGCTAGTGATGCCTTGAGCGCAAAGCAGTATGTATGCTGCTGAAAGTTTGCTGCTGAAAGTATGCTAGTATCTAGCTTGAAGCTTAAGCAGACTCTGGTCCTGGAAACTTGTGTATCCCGGATACAGTGCGCCACTCCATGCTTGCTGCGACTGTGCTTCACCTGCACAGCTCCAGGGGCACTGCAGCGCCACTCTGGCTGACCATCACACACGGCCAGTCATGCAGGTGGCTGAACTGCATGCCTGGGTAGGTGCTCCTGAAGTAGTCCGCGACTGTTGTCTCCTTGCTGCTGCCCTCGAGCTTGAATTTGAACTGCTCAGGGGTGCGGGCGTCCAGGCCCCACACGTTGACGCGCACGCCTGGCCGGTGGTCGACACAGACCTGCACGCAGAGGTACAGACACATGTTGAACGAAAGGAGATATCAAACACAGCCAACAAATCAGATGTTGGCTGACATGCACGTGCATCACACAGTGCCAAGATCGCCAAGCTGCAACATTAATCGACACCACGATGGTTGTCTTGTACATGGTCACCTCAAATTTGCGGCGGTGGCAGGCACACCACCTTCCCTGCTGCCGCTGCATGCTGCTGCTGCTCACCTTTGCTCCCTTGACGTCCTGCTCTGCCGCTGCCAGCAGCCGCTTGTCCCTGCACAGTGCTGCTGCTGAAGCCACGCCGGCTGCAGCACACAGCACGTCAGCCAGCCGGCCAGCAGGCAGCACTCCAGCAGTGGTGGTGTCCAGCTGCACCGTCACAGAGCGCTGACCAGGCTTGATGTCATAGCGCACCCCAGTCCACCACTGCATGCACAGTGTGCACAGCAGATAAAGACATGTCATGCCATCATCATGCAGTGATGGAGCGGATGTGATGAACACAGTGAGCAACTGCACTAGAACGCTGTAGGTCATGGTACCCGGCGAGCAGTGCATGTAGGACTCATCTGAGACACACATACAGCCTGCCACCTGCATCAGAGGGGCAGTCAATTGCAATGCATGTTCAAAGGGCAAAGCAGCTGCCAACAACTTGCCTAATTCATCTGAATTGCTTCCGTACCTGCAGCACACCTCCTTGGCTCGCACCGCCACCTCCTCTGCCGCCACCCCTGCCTCCCCTGCTGCTGCTCCCGCCACCTCTGCCTGCACCTGCCACCCCCCTGCCACCTGCTGCTGGCTGAGATGTGCTGCTGCCAGCAGTCAGACCGCTGCCAGGCGGCAGCAGCAGTGCACGTGCACTCTCGATGGCGCCCTGTGGCAGCAGCGCCGCTTGCAGCGAGGCTTTGAGCACCAGGGACAGCTGCTGCAGGGTGCCGGGGGCGTCAGCTCTGCCTGGGGTGGTGGGCTGGCCTGCTGTCGCCTCTTGGGTCAGGCTGACGTGCAGCAGACACCACACACCAGACAGATTGCACTGTCATCTTGGCTGCACATGGTAGCAATGCCAGCTGGGTTTACCAAACTAAATACTGACTGACTCGCTGACTGACTTGCAGCATGCTGCTGGTACAACATTATATGTCATGAACATCTAGCTGGCTCTGCAAGGAATGGGCCGTGTGCAAAAACACTGCTTGGGCAGCTCCTACACACCATGCTACAGTCAGCATCATCATTGTCTGCTGCTGCGCTTGCAGTCGCGCACCTCACATGTGCTTGAGCGCCTGCTGGCCCTTGCACGTCCACCACAACGCCCGTTGCCAGTGCATGCAAGCTGAACAGCCGGTTGGACGACGGGTCATACAGCCAACTGTCGTTGGCCCACCCCTGCTGCTGCGCAACTTGTGACAGCAGCTGCTGCCTCACATCTAGCGGAATGGCAGCGCCTGCCGGCTGCTGTTTTGAAGAGCCTGCTGCTGGTGGTGAAGCCTTTGGGGTGATGGTGACGCGGTATCTGGCAGTGCTTTGGTAGTTATCGATGCTCAGGTGGTTGGTGATCAGCCGCACTGGCTGGCCCAACTGGCCAGGGATCTCTGGAGCCAGGCAGATGCCAGTGGCAGGGTCCTGTCAAGCAGACGGTAACAGGCACACCATAATAATAATAATCAATCCTTGTAAGCCATACCTTTCGGCATCGGCAACCGCGCCTCACCCACTGGGGAGGCGGAAAGCAGACTGATTATTCTCTCTATTTTCGGTGTAAGGTAGACCACCCAGACCCTTACAGGCACACCATGTGCAGCTTCATAACAAGGGCCAGCCAACGCGTGCAGAGTAAAGGCTACATGTACGGCATGCTCGATAGCACATGGTTGAATCTAGATACGTACTGCATGTGGTTGGGCACGCTCACGACTCAGACTTGCTGCAGCAAGTACGCACCGCACGCAACTACGCAACCACAAAGCATAGCGTTGCATGCTCCGCCAGGCCTTGATATCCGTTGAACTGTTTTCCCGTCACCTGCTTGACTTGCTGTGGCTTGATACGCTGCCATAAGCTCTTGAACTGCTCTGCAACATCTCTCAGCCGTTTGCCAGGTGCCTGGTTACCAGGGCGTGCCTGACTGCTGAAGTTGCGCTTTGGCCCCTGGTCACGGCCAGGGGCAGGGCTCCATGCAGGCGGTGGCCTCAGCTGGCTAGCTGACACTGCAAGGCCTGCAGCGCGCCTACTGCCATGGCGTACTGGTGACTTGAGCATGCTGCTGTGGCTTGTACTGCTGCAAAGCGGCGGTAGCGAACGTGTGGCAGAGACCATGCTGATGTTTCTGAGTGTCTGATGCTTTTGAACCAGCTTACGGTTTGGCACCGTGTAGTGTAGCTGGTATGTAGCTACATACTAGCTGCGAAGCCCTGCTAACGTCACAGTGCGTGGCCACACTGGAGAGACTTGTACAGTAGCGCCTACTTCGTTGAAGTAGCTTACGGTCAGCACCCTATATAGCTGCGAAGGCTCTGCTAACGTCAGCAGGTTCTGGCACGGATAGTGTTGCGTGCCCAGCGCAAGAGATAGCGGCACAGATAGATGGCATCGCAGAACCTGCAGCTGCAATACTGCAATAATGCAATTTGGCGCGTGGTTATGTCAGGTGGTGGTGTCTTTTGAGATGCCGCAACTTTTGAGGAGTGGTTGATATGGATGATCTCTGGTGCAACTAGCATCGTATCCATTGTGTTGTGCCATTGGATTGCGCTCATGTTGGCTTTAGCCAGTTTACTCCCGCTTTTATGGTGTTTCAAAGCACACTTTTAGGTGTGCCAGCTTATGCCTTGTACAATCCTGATCGAGAGACTAGGACTATTTTGGCTTCAAAGTTGCTTCAATCTCCCTTTTTGGCGCAAGATTGCGTTCACTTTGTGTGGTGCATGCCATCTGAGATGGCGAACGGCCTACGTGTAACTTCCACTCTCTAAATACGCCGCAGACACGCAAGAGTCCTTAATAAACCAACACATGGTGTCTTCGGACGCGCTCGTGTTCGAGATGTAGATCCATCCGACTCGGGCTTCGACAACCGCAAAACACCCGGTGTCCGGGCCGGTCAAACGACAGGTCAGCTACCTGTGGGGCATGTGCCAACCAAAGCAACTGAGAAGGAGCCCAAAAGCCGTTTTTCAGTGCTTGCTGGTAGCCAACTGGTGGCGGCAGTGTGCACACTCCAAGCTATGAACTGTCATCTACTTGTACAAGCAAGCACTGTGGGGGTGTAGCACAGCTACATACTGACTATAACCTGACTACGACACCATTTGGACGACTATAAAGCAACTATAAACCCACGAAGCTATAAAGTTATAGCTCAGCACTGTGGCTGCCTGGTACTGGGCAAATACGCACGGCTGAAGTTCTGCTTCGAAGAGATGCCAAACGATCCAGACGATCCTTGCGTGTACCGAACAATCACACTTGCAGCGATCGTGGGCTGCCTCAAAGCTTACCTCGTGTCAGAGGACCCACTAAATCTGTGGCGTCCGCCGGAGTATGGCAAGCCGCTGCTGGCATTTACAGTGATTGCTGCACAACCAGCACCATGGTGCTGGCCAGCTGCTGCAGCACCTCTCCCCAGCACACCTGGGCTTGCTGTCAGTGCACTGACACGTGGCAGCAATAACGCTGCTGCACACTCCGTAGCAGCAGGGAGCGCCGGCCAGGCCACATCTGGTTCAGCCCAGACTGCACTCGCCAACAAGGCTCGCAAGGGCAAGCAGAAGCAGCAGGCTTGGCAGGAAAGAGCTTGACTACATGAAAGAGCTGATCCTGCAGAACATTCCACGGGGCGGCAACGGCCAGTACTACCTGCAGGATGACAAACTGAAAGATGCAGGTCAGACCCATAGCTACTGCCATCTCCTGCGTGCGCATGCATTCATGCAAGCTGACCGTCATGGCGCTGTCTGCCCTTGCAGCTGTGAACCACGTGAAGGACCTTGCACACGACAATGTGGTCAAGTGCGTGCTCATGAAGAACGATGTTGAGGAGAAGGTCGTCAGGAAGTACAAGAACGAGTGAGCAGCTGTAGACAAAGGATAGGCGCCATGAGCAGCAGCGCAGTTTAGGAGGGCATCCAGATCTGCAGCCAACCATTCATTACTCGAGCATGACGTCTGCCATCTGTGTCTTCTTGCAATGGCCCGCCAGCAGCAGCGCAGCGTCTTGAATTCAGCATGACAGACCTGCCGCAGAGTATGCACACAGAGCATAAGATGGCTGGGTGTGTAGTGACACGCGTCGTGATATGAGTGTTGTATGCCTGAATTTTTGCAGGCTGAACCATCACTGTTGCTGATGTTGTCCTGCAGCCGGCTGTCCACCGTCAACGGCCAGATCCGTAACAAGATCAGCGCCGGCACACAGACAGCAGCGGCAGCAGCAGCAGCAGGCACAGCCGCGGCCCCTGCTGAGGTTGCAGACGGGGAGCAGCAGCAGGGTGGGGATGCAGACGGGGAGCAGCAGCAGGGTGGGGATGCAGACGGGGAGCAGGCAGGGCAGGCATCTGCCCCCGCAGCACAGCAGCAGGTGGGCGGTCAGGGGGCAGCACCTGGCAAGAAGCTGGCGTTCCCCAGCAAGGTGGAGTGGGACAAGGTTCTGGAGTGGCGCAGCTGCAAGGGCCGCAGCAAAGAGATCTACGAATGCTGCAAGACCAACAAGCCACACAAAGACTGGGAGCGGGTGTGTGGGCTGTCGCCTTATGCAAATGCCATGGACCATGTGAGCAGCATGTTGGGCAAGCGAGGAGGGTATGCTGCTTTTGCACCATGTGCATCAGGGCATGTTGTTTGACAAATGATGCAAGATGTTGTTTCAGGTGTTAACATGTGATGCTTATGTATAAAGTATGTAGCTTCTGCTTGAATGACGAGGCCATGATATGCAGCGCGTGCTGACACACCGGCTGGGATTGTTGCCAGCCTTGCCTGCCCGCTCTCCGCTACTGACTGACTTTTGCTGACGCAAGGTGCTGGACGAGCGCACCCTCACCAAAGAGGCCCGCAACGAGGTGATTGGGCAGGCTGCTGCGCAAGCATGCGCAGCAGCCCTGGCAGCACCGCCGGCGCCCAGCGACATCGCAGGTGGTGGGTGTCCGGCGGGACGTTAAACACGTGGCGTAGTGGTGATGACGGACGAACAGTGGCCGAAAGGTTGCAGGTTCGATTCTGAGCCTAAGCAGTATGTCCCTGGACTCAGGGATACAGTCGGGGAAAGCCGAAGGAAGGATGCTGCTAATGTCCTCGCGACTCTCCGCAGGACTCCGTCGATTGCTGGCTATATACACACCGGCCCTGCTAGGTATGCAGTCCACCGTATGGGGTGATTCCCACATGCTGCCTAGTAAGGGGTGTAAGGGTCTGGGAGGTCTACCTTACACCGAAAATAGAGAGAATAATCAGTCTGCTTTCCGCCTCCCCAGTGGGTGAGGCGCGGTTGCCGATGCCGAAAGGTATGGCTTACAAGGATTGATTATTATTATTATCGCAGGTGGTGGCGGCCGTGACCAGGTGAGCTGGGACCTAGCAGCACGACACCACATTTAGTCTTACACGGCCAGCGTTGGTGTTGGGGCATGACCAGGAGACAGCAAGTCCTTCACCAGCACCTGTCTGCATTATGCACACATTGATTTAGGCCTGTAAGAAATGTGTCTTTGCAGTGGTGTGCAGCATTGCAGTGGCATGCAGCGGTAACGTTTTCGCATAACCTGAACCTGCAGCCTGATATGTAATTATTGAAATCATAGGGTGCATGAGCTGTTGCTAACTGCTGCACTTGTATGCATGTGTGTGCACCATGCTGCATGCATTTCGCTGCCACAGGAAGAGGAGTCAGCTGCAACCAGCCTGCTGAAACTGCTGGCCACTGGCATGAGCGGCGCAGCAGCAACCCCCAGCAGTTCAGCATTGCTGGCAGCAGCAGCGGCAGCATCAGATGCTGCCAAGCAGGTGAAGGCCAACAGCAAAGCTGCTGCTGCATCAGGCGGCAAGGCAGCTGCTGCCTCACGCGGCCGCAAGGCAACTGCTGCAGCTGCTGCTGCCAGCAAATCCAAGCAGCAGCAGCAGCAGCAGCAGCAGCGCAAGGCAGCCCGCAAGAAGCAGCAGGAGAGTGAGGAGGAGGAGCTGCCATCAGGGGAGACTGAGGTGGATGAGGATGAGATGCAACTAGAAGAAGATGACAGCGACGAGTGCAACTCACCACCTCAAGAGCAGAAGCAGCGACAGGTGCAGCGTGGCAGTACCGCCGCAGCAGCAACAGCAGCAGCAGCAGCAGCAGCAGCAGCAGCAGGCACCAAGCGCAAGCGTGGGCAGGAAGTGCCTGAGTTTGAACTGCCAGACGCGGGCGCTCCCGTGCGTGCAGGAGACAGGCACAGGACTCCTAAGGTTCAGCATGATGTGTGAGCGGTGGTAAAGAGTGGGCAGGCAGGATGATAGCAGCACAACATTGTGATGATGTGTGTGGCATGGCAAAGTTTGGTGCAGGTACTGTGCAGGGGAAGGGGTGCTGCATTGCAAAGTTTGGTGCAGGTATTCGGCTGGGGAAGGGGTGCTGCATTGCACAGATTGGTGCAGGTACTGTGCTGGGGAAGGGGTGCTGGATTGCACAGTGTGTCTCTGCTTGCTTTTCTGCTACAGTGCTGCTGCTTTTAACAGTGTGTGCACCACGTTTTGTAGTCGGGTTGTAGTCAATTTGTAGTCAGTTTGTAACTGCTATATACTATTAAAGTCTCAATATCTATAAAGTTGTAGCTCATCTGACCGAGCTATATAGCGACTACAAACCAGCCACAAAATCAACTATAAAACCTCTACTTTTATAGTCGGTTTATAGCAATATGCACCTGTGACAGTGAAGCAATGCTTCTTGCCGCTAAGTTAGCATAGGCTACCACCCAGCTCTGGCTTCACATATGCCGCACATGATGAGCGCTAGACTGGTGACGATGCTATGCAGAGCGCACTGCCATGTCATGCAGTGCGTCACAGGTCTATTGCATGCCTGTTGAGTGAAAGTACTGTCACTAGGGACAGTGGGGGCCCAGGCTTGTGTTCAATCAGCGCATCTTGCCCTGATTTGGGACAACATGCACCACAAGCGCTTGTGCTGCGCAGACTCGGTGATTCATCATCCCTGGGTATTTGGACCTCCTGCTCCTGCTCTGCTTTCTGCTTTAGTAAACCCTACTTCTGCTGTGTCGCTCTTGTCGCCACCGCAGCTCTCCCTGCGTCAACCAGGTGAAACCTTCGTTTCCTCAGCTTTGTACACCACAGTATGAGGATAATGTGTTGACGGGTACAGTCCTCGCTTGTGGAGGTGCAGGCATGGGCAAGCCAGAGCCGGAACAAGCCAGCAAAGGCCTCGATATGGACGCTATAGATGTACACGAGACAGACCGCTTACGGCCAGAGGCGTCTGACGTCCCTGCAAGGATGCTTCATTCCTTCAGCAGCGAGGTGCTGACATACAGCCACATGCGGAGCAAAATACGCAGCTCAACCCCGCTTGAAGAGCTGCAAAAGTAAGCTGAAACTGATAGCCACGACACCTGCAAGTGCGTGTAGCCTGCAGGCAGTAGCAGTGGTAGTAGCAGCAGCAGTGGTGGCAGCAGCAGCATATTCTAGCACGTCACGACATGTGCGTGAGGGGTTATGCCTCCCACGCAGGGGTCATGCCTCGCTGTCCCACGTTCACTGTTTACCTGTCTTGCCACATGCCATTTCACTTGGCAGCGCATCCAGCAGTAACCTGTGACTGGTCGAGCTGCAGCTGTGTATGACGTGTGCAGCGCTTGTGTGGTATGTCTGCCTGTGTTTTGGTCCCGCTGCTGTCTCATCACACAGGCAGTCCAAGATGGCTGGCCCCCTCTGGCTGCAAAACCTGTTGGCGTACAGCACATCAGTGGTGGCAGTGGCGTTCATTGGTCACCTGGACGACCCGTCGCTGCTGTCTAGCGCAGTGCTGGCCCACTCGCTGTTCACTGTGTCTGGCTATTCAGTGGTGCAGGGGCTGTCAGCTGGCATGGAGACGCTGTGTGGCCAGGTGAGCTGACATGCTGGTCAGACTGCAGGTTGCCTAAGCAGCAGAACGCGGCTGTTGGCAGTGTCAGCAGCAGGCGGCTGCGGTGCTGCAGCCAGGTGGCAGCAGCGCAGCACAGCCCCTGCATGCAGCTGGCTGCAGTTCTGTGTGTCACACATGTGCAGCTACAAGGAATAACATGTATTCAGGATCTTGCCAACCTGCAGCAGCAGTAGGACAGGCAGAAGATACCAGCTCTGGGACAGGCAGAACTTACCAGCAACTTAGTGTCTTGCCTTTTTGAAAGTCTATTACATTACCAACAGCCTCAGGTGCAGCTCGGCTGCTGGCATCCACATGCACATGTGCCCTTGCTTGGCCTCCGTGTGTCTGTTGACGTAATATCACCAACATGCATGCTCTCTGCCCCATGCCCTGCAGGCGTATGGTGGGCGCAGCTACAAGGCGCTTGGGCTGTGGCTGCAGCGTGCCCTGCTCATCACGTTGCTCATGTGCATGCCCATCAGCCTGCTGTGGACGCACGCAGTGCTGGCAGTGGGCCAGAAGCCCGGCATTGCAGCAGGGGCAGCAAGGTGAGAGCGATATGCTGCGGCAGTCAGAAGTGAGCAGGAGAAGGCATACACTTGATCAACTTCCTGGTGTTGGCAGAGCGTCGCAAGTAACTGTCTATCTGTGAAGGGACCCTGCTGTGTGCTGTGACGTGACCCTGCTGTGTGGTGTAGAGTACGCTTTAAACAACCGTCACGTTTTATGGCCATTGCAACTTCGCTCATGCTGCTGCTGCTGCAGGTACCTGTGGTGCATTCTGCCGACGCTGTTCATGGGTGCTGTGGTTGAGTGCCTGAAGCGCTACCTGCTGGCGCAGCAGGTGGTGCTGCCCGGCATGGTCATCACCATCATCACCAGCTGCCTCTGCCCACTCTACAACTGGCTGCTCATATTCAAGTGGGTGCCTGCGCCGCGTGGCGGTTGGCTGTTGCATATCGTATTTATGGAACTGTGTGGGTAGTAGCAAAATGTGGCAGCCCTACTTGAGATGTCCCCCTGCACCTAGTCACGGACCAACACAGGATGGCGCAGAGCCAGTTGCGCGACTTCCGTGCTGGCTACTGCTCATGCAGTGCGCATGGTGCTGCCTGTGACACGTGACATACAACCTCCTCACCTGGCTGTCCTCACTCTGTGTTGCTCCCCCTCCCTTACCGCCCCACCCGACACCAACCACAGGCTGCAGCTGGGCCTGAATGGTGCCGCGTATGCCTTCGTGCTCAGCCAAGCCACCAGCTGCCTGCTGTTCATCGCCTACACAGTGTGGCGCGATGTGCGCATGGCCGCAACAGCCGACCCTTGTGCCACATGGTCGCGGCCCAGCATGGCTGTGTTTGCGGGCTGGGGCACGTACCTGGCGTATGGCGTGCCTGCCTGCCTGATGATCTGCATGGAGTGGTGGTGCTACGAGGTGCTCATCCTGCTGGCAGGTGCGCGGCAGTGGTCCTGCTGTGAAGTGGTCCTGCTGTGAAGTGACCCTGCTGTGAAGTGGTCCTGCTGTGAAGTGACCCTGCTGTGAAGTGGTCCTGCTGTGAAGTGGTCCTGCTGTGAAGTGGTCCTGCTGTGAAGTGACACTGCTGTGAAGTGAC
>CADDIJ020000561.1:0-16265 GCA_902809745.2 Tetradesmus lagerheimii | reverse complement strand
GTGCCCTGCCTGCGCGCACATCCTCAACAAGCAGCCCCCCACCCAACCCAAACCCAACTCAACCCCTGGCGTGGGCCCGTTAGCCAGCGCACTGCACCGGCGCAAAAAATATTTTAACGCCTGCATCATCATCATCATCATCATCATCATCATCATCATCATCATCATCATCATCATCATCATCATCATCATCATCATCATCATCATCAAATTACCATATTTTAAGGCCTGTAGATGCGTAATGTATCCCCGTGAGTGTGATTAATTTGACGATCTGCCCACCTCTACAAAGTCGTACTGCGCTCTGCCTGCCCGCACATCCTCCACAAGCTTGCGGGCATTCACCACGGCACCCCCCCCCTCCCACCACCCCAGCCAATGCACTACGACCGCGGCAGGACAGGACAAGACAAATGTTTGGCAGACAAAACAGTGAGCAAATCACCTACCTCTACAAATTCGTACTGCGCACTGCCTGCCCATACGTCCCCAACAGTGGCCCGTGAATACCCCCAATCCACCCAACCCCCCGGCGAGCGCCCGTCAGCCAGCGCACTGCACCGGCGGCAGAGCAAAGTAAGACCTGCAGATGCATCAAGTACCCCTTAGTGTGATGAATTCGACAAGCTGCGCACCTCCACAAAGTCGTACTGTGCTCTGCCTGCCCGCACGTCTTCCACAAGCAGCCCCCCACCCACCCCAAACCCAACCCAAATTTGGCGTGGGCCGGCAGCAGAGTATTCTTAAAACCTGCAGATGCATGACATATCTCGTAAGTGTGATGAACTCGACAAGCTACGCACCTCTACAAAGTCGTACTGCGCCCTGCCTGCCCGCACGTCTTCCACAAGCAACCCATAAACAACCCAAACCCACCCAACCTCCCGGCGAGCGCCCGTTAGCCAGCGCACTGCACCGGTGGCAGAACAAAGTAAGACCTGCAGATGCATCATGTACCCCGTAGGCATGATGAACTTGACGATCTGCGCACCTCTACAAAGTCGTACTGCGCCCTGCCTGCGCGCACATCCTCCACCAGCTTGCGCTGGGGCACGTGCAGTCCACAGGTCTCCTCCCCCCCACCCCTTACACCCCCCCAGGTGCCTCCCCCCGCCCCTCCCCAATGCACTACAGCCGCAGCAGGACAATAGACCTGCCAATGCATAATGTACCCCGCAGGGGTAAAAGACCTAAAGTACAAACACTGGGGCAAGTCTCGCACCTCTACAAAGTCGTACTGCGCTCGGCCTGCCCGCACATCTTCCACAAGCTTGCGTGCATTCACCACGCCACTGCACACCGCCACGCGCACAGTCTTGCTGCTGTCCGGGCCCACTTGCAAGCTCAGGCTGGCCTCTTTCGTGCCTTTCAGGCCGCGCACCGCTTCCAAGCTCAGGTGCGGCAGCTCCTGCAGACAGGACAGTACAGTGGCAAGCAATCAGGTGTGATGACAAAAGTATCACGGTTTGGTGTTGCTAGCTAGCATCTGGGCCCGTCTTGCAAGCTCAGGCGGCCTCTGTTGTGCTTTTCAGGCCGCGTACTGCTTCCAAGCTCAGGTGCGGCAGCTCCTGCAACATGCACAGATGAACACAGCAGCAGTGGCAAAACTGAGAAGGTGTAGCTGGAGCGGCAGCACTCAGGCTAGCGTCTTTGACTTGCCGATCACCACTTTCTACATGTGCGCACAGCTGCCTCCATCACGCCGCTAGTGTTGCCAACCCATCAAACCTGTCAAACGTATGACAGTGTATAGCTACTGCACTCAACCCCACAGCCCCCAGCCTCACCTTGCCTGTCAACACTGCGTATATTGTTCTCACAGCTGCCGCATCCATCACCCCTGCAGTGCTGCCAAGGCATCACCCCTGCCCATAATCCAACAGTGCATAGCTACTAGCTGAGTGCAGAACTCAACCCCACAGCCCCCAGCCTCACCTTGCCTGTCACCACCTCATACACTGTGCGCACAGCTGCCCGCACCGTCCCCCACCGCTGACAGTTCATCACACTTGCCCAAATCCATCGGTGTACTATAGCTATGATAGCTACTGCATTATGCAGTTAATCGGATAACAACGCCGCCAGATTCACCTTGCCTGTCACCACTTCGTACACAGTGCGCACAGCTGCCTCCATCACCCCTCCAGTGTTGCCAAACAGCACCCCAGCACCTGCACGCAAACACCACCATGAGGTTTGCAGTGGATACAGGGGCAACCATACACTCGACCTCAGCTTTTCCATGTTGCACTGGTGGAAGACGACTTACAGCCCTCTGCATGCACAAGCTGATGTTGGTCAACCGATTTGTCACTCCACGTCATGCAGTCAGGAGGGAAGGGCTGCCTTGCTGTCAGTGGTTGCAGTGGTAAAATCCAGATCTCAGGGTTGGTTGAGGTTTCCAGTTGATTGGTGTTTCTTTTCTGACCGTTTTGAACCCCATGAGCCTTGTTTGGCTCCTTTGTGGGTGGGCCAGTGGCCCTACTTTGGTAATTCGGTAATTCGGTAAAATCCAGTTCACCTCATGAGAGGGATTCTGTGGTGCGTTGCATTGCTGTCATGCAGCAAAGCAGCGACATTGGTGCTCACCAGAGCCTGTGCCCATGGGGTCGTCATAAGCCTCCTTGGGCAGGGACGCCATGTCGATGTGCTGGAACCTGCACCGCATGTGCAACAGCAGCATACATGATCATTGTGTAACAGCCGCACACATAACCATTGTGTAACAGCAGCAGCAGCAGCAGCAGCAGAAGCATCACCACTGGGATCGTCATACGCGTCCTTGGGCAGCGACGCCATGTCGATGTGCTGAAACCTGCAGAAAGGTGGCGACAGTGCAGCAGCAGCAGCAGCAACAGCAGCAGGTTGACGGAGAGCGTCTTTGCAGTAATATGAGGTGCCGGCTTACCGTGTTTATTGTGTGCGAGCAGCCGCCAAGTCGCGCCTGTTGTTGCAACTGCCACGCGCAGTGCCACATGGAGATGCAGCCGCTGTGTCCACACGCACATGCACAGCGTATGTAATGCACAGTGATTGGGCGTATGTAATGCACAGTGATTGGGCAGGCAATATGTAATGCACAGTGATTGGGCAGGCAATATGTAATGCACAGTGATTGGGCAGGCAATCCGGCTCGCCGGTACCATATCTGTGCCTTCCCTAAGCATGTATGCATGCATGTGCAGAAGTAACCCACTTGAGCAGCCGCCCCAGCTCGCGCGTTGTGAGCAGTCATCAATGCTGCAGTACACACCGCCATCACACCAGCAGCATCCACGCTCTGCCAGCAGGGCATGCTGCTTCTCAAAGGTCTGTGTTGCTCTGGCCTGCTGGGTGGGCACCCACCGCTGGTGGTTGGAGTTCAGCTCCTTTATGAGTGCCCCGCTTTTTCTGGACGATCGTATAATGACAAGCATACAAGCACATGTGTACACATGCATCTGCAAATGTTCCCACCTGAACAGCCGCCCCAGCTCGCGCGTTGTGAGCACGCAACCAATGCTGCAGCACAAACCGGCCCCACCGATACCAACAAATTGACATCGCACCAGCAGCTTCAGCTGCCTGCCAGCAGGTCATGCTGTAGCAGCTGATGGCCACTTGTTTGCTGCTATAAGCATGAAAACATGTATTTGCAAAAGTCTCCCACCTGAACAGCCGCCCCAGCTCACGTGTGGTCAGCACGTAGTCAACGTCCTTGTAGCCGGAGCGCCCCATCTGCAGACAAGATATGTGGTCGGCGGGAACACCGCTAATCAGTGTAGTATGCAGGTGGGTTGGGCACTCAGCGCGGGTCAGCAAATGCTGCACTAACTAATTGTTGTTGCTATGATAGCACAGCATGCGTACATACACGTACAGGTGAGCCAGTGGGCTGTCAGCTGTACAACAGCTGCACAACACCGGAGTTTGATGGTGCTCAGATATAACGCGCCACCACGACATGCATGTGACTCTGGTAGATGTTGGCACCGTTTGCAAATGGGGTGGCTCGTACCATCTAGGATGTGGTGATTAGACTCACATGTAACGTGATAGTTGTGTAACCTGCATCTAATGCTGATGTGTTTGTCTGGGGTGGATCATTAGTCTCTGAGATGGTGACCAAACCCAGACCTAACTATCCTGTCCCCATAAGCAGCTGCTGCAGCGCGTACCTCTGGCCGTGCTGCCTCTTGTTTCTTGGCAGTGCAGGGCATGACGCTGACCATGCACACGTCCTCAGGCTGCAAGCAAGACAGATCAACGCAGATAATATGGTCAGTACAGTCATTATGGGGGTGCACAACCCGGTCAGCGGCAGAACAATCACCTGCAGCACCAACAGTCTGTGATGTGTGCCGGCAGTCTCATAAGAGAACTGCTGGGCACCGCGCTGACCATACACGGCTCCCCAGGCCAAAGTACACGGCACACAAATCTGGCAGCAGCGCTACAAAACACTGTCACAGGTGCAGCCAGAAACAATACATAGGCACATACCTGCAGGTTGTTCGCCTTCCACCACACCGCCTTGACTGTCGCGCCCAGCATCTGTTGGGGACTCTTGCAGTTTGATGAGTGGGAGATGAGCTCACAGCACTTATCCAAATATATAGAGCAAGAAAATATTGAAAACGTGTAGCTTCTACACCACGCAGCAGCTTTGTCAAGCTTCATGCACAGACACAAAAACGTCACAATCCACACCTGCAGGTTGTTGGCCTTGCACCAGACCGCCTTCACTGCCGCGCCCAGCATCGGCTGCGGGCTCTTGCAGCTGGACAGGTGCGGGATGAGTTCCGGATGCTCAATTTGTACACAGCACAAGGAGGTAACTTCAACAGCTGCTTCAACAACTGCTCAACAACGCGGCCTAAGCCTCACGAAAGCAGCAAACGCTACACGCAGCACACCTGCAGGTTGTTGGCCTTGCACCAGACCGCCTTGACTGTCGCGCCCAGCATCTGCTGTGGGCTCTTGCAGCTGGACAGGTGCGGGATGAGTTCAGGATGCTCATTTTGTACACAGCACAAGGAGGTAGCTACAACGACTGCCCAACAACACCGATAAGATTCAAAGTAACAGAAGAGCCACACAAACCGCACCTGCAGGTTGTTGGCCTTGCACCAGACTGCCATGATTGTCGCGCCCAGTATCTGCTGCGGGCTCTTGCAGCTGGACAGGTGCGGGCACTTATCCAATACATATAGCAAGGAGAATCAAAGCAAATTCGGCAGCAACACCACCAATGGCTCCCTGCAACAGTGCTAATCACACCTGCAGGTTGTTGGCCTTGCACCATACTGCCTTCACAGTCGCGCCCAGCATCTGCTGTGGACTCTCGCAGCTTGACAAGTCATCATGGGGTATACAATCTGTGTGCAGCGAAAAGATGTAGCCTCAACCACTGCTCAACATTACTGCCAAGGCCCAAACCAAAGCAACAGACGCCACACAAACCACACCTGCAGGTTGTTGGCCTTGCACCAGACCGCCTTGACCGTAGCGCCCAGCATCTGCTGCGGGCTCTTGCAGCTTGATAAGTGAGGGATCAGTTCCGGGTACTCAGTCTCTACCAGTGTCACCCATGCAGGGCAGCAGCTGGTGAACATCGGCAGTGGCGGCGGCCGCGTGCCTGCAGTGCAATGAGGCAGAACAAGCAGCGCTTGTGACCATTAGTCAAATGAAATACCGTTAGTCAAACGTACAAAACTCGTGTTGTTGTCAGTGGTTGTGGTGGATCTGTTTTGGCCCATCAGCAATGAGGGTCTATCAGAGTCACCCATGCGGGGCAGCAGTGGGTGAACATCGGCAGTGGCGGCGGCGTGCCTGCAAGTGAACAGCGCAGTACAACTGGTATCATAGTACAACTTGTCCTTGATGTCTGACTAAGTAGAGTGCAGCAATCCGTGTACAGAGCACGTATGTTGCACTGGGTCTGTTATTGGGGATAACTTTCCACTAAGAGCAGCTGGTGAGCGCTAGCATCGGCAGCGGCGACGGCATGCCTGCACCAAAAGGCAGCATCCAAAGGTAGCAATGATGTGTGTGAGCATGTATTTGGGCAGTGGTGTCAGTACAACCGTAACTGAACACCCCGGATCTGTCCTAGGGAAGTGTCCACCAGCATACACCACAGAGTAACCCAGCTACTTCTGATGTGATACAGCAGTCGGAAGCCTGTCGGAAGTTCATTCAGAAAAAGGTCGGAAAAGTTGGTTTCCCAGAGTGCAGGCATGCCAGAGCATCAGGTTCCGCACCTTCTGCTTGCTCCAAGCCCCACGCCAGCTTGAGCCCCTGCAGCAGCTCCATGCCTAGTGCCCTGCTTGCTGCGGAGCTATCCGTGCCATACAACATATTCGTGGGCATTCCGTCCACGCAACACAACCGCAGGTTGCGCACCTTCTGCTTTCTCCAGGCCCCATGCCAGCTTCAGCCCCTGCAACTGTTCCATGCCCAGTGCCCCAGGCTTGCTGCAGTGTTATCCAAGCTCATATAAACATCCATTACAAGCTACCGTATCTGGTTACGCACCTTCTCCTTTCTCCAGCCCCCACGCCAGCTTCAGCCTGTGCAGTAGCTCCGTGCCCTCCTCCTTACATGCAGGTATATACCAGGTATATACCCGCCGCCTCGCTTACAAGCATTCTGATATCACAGCAGCAGCAGGTGACTTACCTTCTGCCTTCTTTAGACCTTACAACATCTTCAGCTCCGTGTCCAGTGCCCCACGCTTTCTGGGGTTGTATACATATAGTAATTTTCACCCAATCATAACGTCACGCACCTTCTGCTTTCTCCAGCCCCCACGCCAGCTTCAGCCTGTGCAGCAGCTCCATGCCCTCCTCCATGATGGTCAGATCAGCGGCGAAGTCTGCAACAGCAGCACCAGCAGCAGCAGTAATAACATCAGTGGCAGCAGCATTAACATCAGCAGCAGCAGCGTCATAACACAGCAAAAGATATGCAGCAACTGCAGCAGCAGCAGCTCCATGCCCTCCTCCATGATGGTCAGGTCCGCAGCAAAGTCTGCAGCAGCAGCAGCAGGGTCATAACACAACAAAGCATCTGCAGCAGCAGCAGTGTCACTACACAGCAGCAGCAGCTCCATGCCTTCCTCCATGATGGTCAGGTCAGCAGCATAGTCTGCAGAGTAAGGCAATCTGAAGCGGCAGCAGCAGCAGCAGTAGCAGAGTCATAACACAGCGAAGCATCTGCAGCAGCAGCAGCTCCGTACTCTCCTCCATGATGGTGAGGTCAGCAGCAAAGTCTGCAGAGTAAAACGGCCGCCGCCGCAGCAGCATCATTATAGTACAGCAATTGTGAAGCATGTGCAGCAGCAGCAGCAGCAGCGGCGGCGGCAGCAGCGTCATAATGCAGCAAAACATCTGCAGCAGCAGCATCTGCAGCAGCAGCTCCATGCCCTTCTCCATGATGGTCAGATCGGCAGCAAAGTCTGCAGCAGCAGCAGCAGCAGCGTCATAACACAGAAGAGCATCTGCAAGCAGCAAGTCCATGATGGTCAGGTCGGCAGCAAAGTCTGCAGAGTAAAGTAATCCAAAGCGGCAGCAGCAGCAGCATTGACGTGTCACAGCAATGCATCTGCAGCAGCAACTCCATGATGGTCAGGTCAGCAGCAAAGTCTGCGGAGAAACAAGGCAACAGCAGCAGCAGCGTTGTAACACAGCAACGCATCTGCAGCAGCAGCTCCATGCCCTCCTCCATGATGGTCAGGTCAGCAGCAAAGTCTGCAACAGCAGCAGCGTCATAATCCAACAATTTGAAAGCATGTGCAGCAGCAGCAGCAGCCCCATGACCTCCTTTTAGATGGTCAGGTTGGCAGCAAAATCTGCAGAGTTCAGCAGGCCACAGCAGCAGCAGCAGTAACATCAGTAGTAGTAGCAGCAGCAGCAGCAGCAGCTTCAGCCTGTGCAGCAGCAGCAGCAGCTGCAGCTTCAGCCTGTGCAGTGGCTCCATGCCTTCCTCCATGATGGTGAGGTCAGCAGCAAAATCTGCAGAAATGAGTTACGCAGATGTGACAGCAGCAGCAGCAGGGTCATAACACAGCAAAGCATCTGCAGCTGCGTCATAACACAGCGTAGCAGCAGCAGCAACAACAACAGCAGCAACAACAGCAGCAACAGCAGCAGCAGTTGCAGAGACAACCTTGATGCTCCATCATGGGTTCCTGAAAAGCAGCTGCCAGCAAAACAGGAGCCGCGGCAGTAGCAGCAATGCACAGAGTGGCTGATAGGACGTGCATCAAACAGCTGGCCAGCAGCAGATGATGCCTTCTGATTGTGAATCTGACGTAGGTATGTACCTCTTGAATATGTCGTGGACTGACGCAGATATGCATCTGTGTCGAACACGTAATTGAAGCCCAGGCGCTTCAGCCCTGCCACCATCTGTTCCGTGGATACTGAGCCAGGCGCAAAGCATCAGCAGCAGTTCAATGCCTCCTGGACATGTTTTGAATGCAACAAACTATGTTCTCTGTTAGATATGCACCTGTGTCGAACACGTAGTCGAAGCCCAGCCGCTTGAGCCCTGCTACCATCTGCCCCGTTGACACTGAGCCAGGCGCCAGCCCGGCCTCCTCACCAATAGCCACGCGCACCGCAGGTGCTGTTTGTGCCACCATGATCTGTTGCACATCAACACCAGCAAGAAGAGGAGCAGCAGAAGCAGCAAAGGCAGCAGCACATATCTCAGCAGCCGTAGCAGACCTGCCGTGACACTGAGCCAGGCGCCAGGCCCGCCTCTTCACCAATAGCCACGCGCAACGCAGGTGCTGTCTGCGCCACCATGATCTGCATTGGCATCAGATACATGATAGCAGCATCATCACACTTTGATCCATGTGTAGCAGTAGAGTGAGCATTGTGCCAGGCACCAGGCCCGCTTCTTCGCCTATGGCCACAAGCACAGCAGGCGCCGTCTGTGCCACCATGATCTGTTACACACACCAGCAGGCAAACGAGCAGCGGTGATGGCAGCAGCAGCAGTACAATTCTCAGCACCCGTCATGCAATTCTATATACACTGAGCCAGGCGCCAGGCCCGCTTCTTTACCAATGGCCACGCGCACAGCAGGTGCTGTTTGCGCCACCATGATCTGTTACACACACCAGCAGGCAAACGAGCAGCGGTGACGGCAGCAGCAGCAGTACAGATATGGAACCCGTCATGCGCATTTATGTACACTGAGCCAGGCGCCAGGGCTGCCTCCTCACCAATACTTACTAGCATTGCAGGTGTTGTTTGCGCCACCATGACCGGCAGTCGCAACAAAAACATGACAGAAGCCACAGCATCACGTGCTCACCAAACATGCCGCAGCCCTGCGCGAGGCCCAACGCTGGTCACTTGCACCAGCTGCTACATGCACAGTATCGGTTGCTGCAAAAGCTGAACCGCTCACCTTGCGCTTGCTCTGCAGCAGGTTGAGCACTTGGCGCCAGCTGATCCTCTTACCTGCGTCTGCTGCCGGTCCACCACCGAAGGTGATCTTATTATGCTGTTCCTCTTATCTGTGTTTGCTGATCTCATATTGTGTATGTTGCTGCAAAAGCAGAACGGCGTGCCTTGCGCTTGCTCTGCAGCAGGTTGAGCACTTGCCGCCAGCTGGTATTCTCACTGAGTGCCCCGACTGGGCACACGCTCACGCACTGCCCGCATGCAATGCACTTGGACAGCTCCATGTCAGACTCTGCATGACAAGCATAACACAAAAAGTGACACATTAGTAACAGCTGGTGGAACGCCCCACTGGGCACATGCTCACACACTGCCTGCAGGCAATGCACGTGGACAGCGCCATGTCAGACTCTGCAAGACAAATTGACATAAAAGCAACACTTGAGCAGTACTTGGTGATGTGCCCCCAGCCAAAACTCGATGACTGCCCACTAGCTTGAAATTAGAGCTTCATATCCTGCACAAGCACCGCACAGTGCGGATATTTTGTCGTAGTGAGCCGAAATAGGCCGAAGTGGGCGCTGGAGGCCGTGAGGTACAGGAGTAAAACCCAGGCAGGAGAAAAACCCAGGCAGACATGCACTAGCAACCGCATCTAATCTGAGTTGTTACTAACAGTTGTTACTTGTCACTAACATCAACGCACCGTGGTAGAAGACGATGTGCCTATCGCGGCCCCTGTTGAACATGCCAAGCGCCACACAGAGTGATCCACGATGAGTTGCACAAAAGTGGCGGATATGTTACCTGAACTGTGCCACATTGAGGCGCTGGCAGGTACAGGAGTACTCCAGCAGACATTCCTTGGAAGCCACATTTGATCTGGGTTGTTACTAACAGTTGTTACTTGTCACTAACAGTCTACGCACCGTGGTAGAAGCTGATGTGCCTGTCGCGCCCCCTGTTGAACATGCCAAGCACATTCATGCACTGCACCTCCTCACATGCAATTTGAGTTGTTACTAACAGTTGTTACTTGCCATTAAATATCAACGCACCGTGGTAGAAGCCGATGTGCCTGTCACGCCCCCTGTTGAACATACCAAGCACGTTCATGCCCTGCACCTCCTCACAGGTCGTCACGCAGCGGCTGCACTTGATGCACTTCTCCAGGTCCAGCTTGATGGCAGGCGAGGACTGTTATATAACATGTTACATGACAAGCCAGGCAGCAGCAGGAGTGGCAGCAGTGGCAGCAGCACGTGAGGCAGGCACAGCTATGAAAGTGGTTGCACAGCGGCTGACGAACACAAGGGGCATACACGCACACATCTGCCGTTCTTAGTTTGCTTGAAGTTCGCTGTTTTGCACGTCCAAGGCAATGTGATGCATTGCTTCCCCCCTACGTGCCGCCCATTGGCACGTGACTGGGGTTCCTACTCATGCCTGAGTGCGGCATGTAATGCTTTGTAACCAGCAAAGATGGTGACCCTACCCACATGTAACTCAAGCAGCAAGCAGTAACGCACCTGGTCGTACAGGTGCCACGATGCTGTGTGCTCTATGTAGTCCTCTGACACCTCCTTCAGCTTGGGCCACTTGGGCACCTGGCAGCAGCAGCAGCAGCGGCAGCAGCAGCAGCAGCGGCAGCAGCAGCAGCAGCAGCAGCGGCAGCAGCAGCGGCAGCGGCAGCAGAAGCGTAAGTGGTGATCTATGTAGTCCTCTGACACCTCCTTCAGCTTGGGCCACTTGGGCACATGGCAGCAGCAGCAGCAGCAACATGCCATGGAATGTTTCCACTGCACTGAACGAAACCCAATGCCGCATGCTTCAGAGCAAGTTGGACCCCCCTGGTGCTCAGGATCAAACCACGAAAAAAATTGTCACGTGTTGTCTGATACTGTTGTTTCAAAAATGACATCAAACCAACAGTCACATGCCTGGTTGCTGAAATGACACGTGTCACAGCAACGTGGCGTGTTACCGCGTGTGTAACCGCACCTGGTAGCGCTGGATGAGGTCCTGAAACTCACACTTGCCGTTGACATCGCAGCTCATGCAGTCCTCTGGGTGGTTGCTGCGCAGGAGTGCCAGCGTGCCTGTCACCGTGTGGCGCACCTGCGAACAAAATAGCAGCAGATATTCAGAAGCATGCGATGTTGATGATTGGTGGCAGCTTAAGCAAATAAACGGTTGGTGAGGGCGCCTGTCAGCGTGCGGCGCACCTGCAGTGCAAGAAGCAACATGGCAAGCCAGCATGCAGGTCATGCTGGACGTGCTTTTTGCACATGACACAAGACGGCCTGGGACAGAGTGTTGCTGCGCAGCAGCGCCAGCGTGCCTGTCACAGTATGGCGCACCTACAATATGCAAGCAGCAGCATGTAAAGACTGAGGCACACAACATATACCGCCACTGGCAGACATGGCACTCTGACTGCTACTTGATGTCAGCTCATGCAGTCCTCTGGGTGGTTGCTGAGCAGCAGCGCCAGCGTTCCTGTCACAGCGTGGCGCACCTACAACACACAAGCATCAGGCAGCAGGGATATTGAATGAGACATGGCATTCTGACTGCTACTTGTAGACATCCACCTGCTGATCTGCATGCGAGGCCTGATGATATTTGAGACAGCATGTCTGCATGATGTGCTGTGTTTTGTCAGCTCATGCAGTCCTCTGGGTGGTTGCTGTGCAGCAGCGCCAGAGTGCCTGTCACAGCGTGGCGCACCTACAACACACAAGCATCAGGCAGCAGGGATATTGAATGAGACATGGCATTCTGACTGCTACTTGTAGACATCCACCTGCTGATCTGCATGCGAGGCCTGATGATATTTGAGACAGCATGTCTGCATGATGTGCTGTGTTTTGTCAGCTCATGCAGTCCTCTGGGTGGTTGCTGTGCAGCAGCGCCAGAGTGCCTGTCACCGTGTGGCGTACCTCCAATCCACCAACAGCACACTGGACACACAAGTACACAAGTACACGCAGTATCAAAGCCTGCGCATGCACCCCAACCCCTCTTGGTATTACTCGGAAACACTCAGACCTTGTACGTCCATTAGAGGGTAAGAAGAGGGGTTACAGGGGGTGCACAGGCAGCTACGTCGCAACGAACACCTGTAAAACAAAAGAGAGTGCGTCACTTGCCTCTTCTGTGTCTGTGTTGACCACTGCGCCGTCATACGCTGGCGTGCAGCAGGCTGGCTTCAACCGCTTGTCCACCTCAACCAAGCACACCCTGGCAGCAGCAGCAGCAGCGGCAGCGGCAGCGGCAGCGGCAGCGGCAGCAGCAGCAGCAGAGGCAGCAGCAGCAGCAGAGGCAGCAGCAGCAGGCAGCAGCAGCAGCAGTGATAGCCACAAAGTTGGCTGTTGATATGTGCAGCATGCCGGCTTGAGCCGCTTGTCAACCTCTACCAAGCACACCCTGGCAGCAGCAGCAGCAGCAGAAGTTGGCTGTTGAAATCACGGCATTACACCACCTGCTGCTCTCAACCAGGAGTGGTAAACCCAATCATTAGCTAACGGGAGGCTCATGGGTGAACACCTGCAGCAGGCCGGCTTGAGCCTCTTATCCAACATAACTAGGGTCCGTGGTGGCGTATGCTGTCAAGTAGTGCAAGCCCTCTACGCCAGTAGGGGGCTTCAAAACTCACGGCTGCCATGGACCCTAACCATAACCACAACCGCGCGGCAGCGGCAGCAACAGCAGGAGGAAACCGGAACATCGTGCATGGGTATGCTTGCACCTGCAGCTGCATGCATGTTGCTGCTATTACAAATGCACAAGAGTTGCTGTGCTGCCAGGTAACCTACGGGTTGAAAATGAGCTAGCAATTCCTGTGACCTCTGTACTGCTGCTATTGTGATCTGCTGTGTACAAGTGCTGCAAATGCTGCTGCAACTAGTACATGCCTTGCACTCATGTACAACTGCTGCTGCTGCTGCCGCTACATGCCTTGCACTGCTGTGATGGATACTGCAACCTGAAAATGGATGAGATAGACTTGGAAGAGCCAACAGGGCGGCTCAGGGTTCAACCGAATCTGGCACATGCGCACAGTCACGCTGAGCTGCCAGCTAAGCTGCTGGGGCTCATGATAAGTGACAGGCACCCGACAGCTGTGTCTTGGACAACAGCAGCGTCATGCTCATGCATCCTGGCTTAGATTCACAACCAATTCTTGATGCGCATCGTGTCGCACAGCATCTCAGAGTCACCCAGCTGCAGCAGCCAGCTGCACTGCAACCAGCTCATAAGACTGGCTGGTAGCTGCATCCAGCATCCATCCTTTTCACCCTCCAGTAACATTCACACATATTGTATCCACATTCGACTTTGTATATTTGTGGGCTGCTGCTTGGGCTGCTGCAATGCCTTCCAAATTGTTGGTTCCACTCTCACCTGCAGGAGCCAGGTGTGTTGGGAAGGCGCGGGTGCTTGCACAGCACCGGCACAAAGGCGCCTGCCTTTGCCACTGCATCATACAGCGACGAGCCTTTGGGGAGCTCCACAGCGCGCCCGTTGACCGTAAGATGCAGCTGCTCCTCGTTTGCAGGAACTGCTGCTGCTGCTGCCTTTGCTTGGCTCTGGGAACCCGGAATGGACGTCGATACGCGACGCCCAGAGCAGCTGCAAGCAGTTTCATCGACACCTTTGATACTTGGTTAAGGTGATACGCGGCATACAGCTGAGGTACACGCCTTCTGAAGCTGATTCCGGGACCAAGACAGCTGCAACAGTCGCACCTGCAGCCAGAAAGGCGCCCGGACAATGCGGCTGCTACCTTCCCGACTATACTCGACACTACAGGCAGGCATAAGAGTGCCCCGGAGCTCGGCAGCACCTGCATGGTTGGACTGCGTCACCCCCAACTGCTTTACTGTGTCAAGCCCTAGCTGGGCGAACGGAGACTGTTTGAGTCCTGCTGCTCCGGTTCAACTTTTCAAGAGATGTATACATATGCTTGAAAACGTCAAGAAAAGGGGAAGGCTCTGCGACATCGACAGATGGTAAGTTTACTCGTCTTGGTAGACGATGGTCTGCAATCGAGGTGCTGTCGATCTTATTAGATTATAGACAATACTATAAGTGTCGCGTGCAGCCGATAACAGTGAGCGCTCAGTGCAACACGTGTTACAGTAAGTGGCGTGGCAATACGTCGAGACATAGACAGTGTATTGAGAAGCTTTACTTTTCTCGACGAGTACTACTCACTGTGCCAAAGGCTGAAAGCGCTTTCCCTGGCAGGCGTCGGGGTTTGAGGGTATGTACCGTATGCTACCTTTGCGACCATCCCCAGGCAGCTGCCAGCAGGCCAGCTTTCCCTGCTTTACTTCCTTTACTTCCTTTACTTGGTTCCCCAGGCAGCTGCCAGCAGGCCAGCTTTCCCTGCTTTACTTCCTTTACTTCCTTTTCTTGGTTCCCCAGGCAGCAGGCCAGCTTTCCCTGCTTTACTTCCTTTACTTCCTTTTCTTGGTTCCCCAGGCAGCAGGCCAGCTTTCCCTGCTTTACTTCCTTTACTTCCTTTACTTTGTTTCCCAGTCAGCTGCCTGCAGGCCAGCTTTCGCTGCTCTTCTTCCTTTACTTCCTTTACTTGGTTGAACTAGGGAAAGACCGCGAGGAAAGGAGCAACAAGGAAAACTACCTGGAGAAAAGCAGGGGAAATACCGCGAGGAAAGAAGTAAAAGGAAAGGCTACTCGGGGAAAGGCCCGGAAAACTCAGTGTAAAAGAAATGCTTCCAAGACAGCCGACTATATGTGAATACGTCGGTTCACATGCACCTGTACACATGGACTCAAACGCAACCAAATCATGCTGAGAGTACCACAGGAGATGTTGCACGTTGACTCGACGGCAGCAGCACCACGAGCATGTGCCAGCAACAACACCAAGCAATGATGTGGCACAAACTCTGGTGACCATACGGGCGTGAGCAGCAGATCATCTCAAAACTTGTCAACCCGCAGCCACAACAACAACAACTCAATACTCAGGCGCGCGGCGATCAATGTGCTTGTGGGAGGTTACGCTGAAGGAGGCGGATCTGCTGAGCAACATGCTTGGCGGCCGCATCCGCAGCAACCTGCGGCAGGCTGGTCACAGCATTTATGTTGACGCAATCATTGCGTCGCAATGCTCAGTGCAGAGGAGCGGCAGCAGCGAAAGGCTATGCAGCAACTGCGGCGTGAGCTGCAGCAGCAGGGCGTGCGCACCCGGTGGTCGCGTGCCACACTGATGCGCTGGCGCCGTGGTGGTGCAGATGGCCGTCGGGGCAGCTGGGAAGAGGTGCCACCGCTGCCAGAGGAGGTGCCTGGCAGCTAGGCTTAGTAGCAGTGGCGCAGTGTGGAGGTTTGGGAAGTGAACATTTGGCGCATGGTGATGTCAGGTGGTGGTGTCTTTTGAGATGCCGCAACTTTTGAGGAGTGGTTGATATGGATGATCTCTGGTGCAACTAGCATCGCATCCATTGTGTTGTGCCATTGGATTGCGCTCATGTTGGCTTCAGCCAGTTTACTCCCGCTTTTATGGTGTTTCAAAGCACACTTTTAGGTGTGCCAGCTTATGCCTTGTACAATCCTGATCGAGAGTCTAGGACTATTTTGGCTTCAAGTTGCTTCAATCTCCCTTTTTGGCGCAAGATTGCGTTCACTTTGTGTGGTGCATGCCATCTGAGATGGCGAACGGCCTACGTAATAATCAATCCTTGTAAGCCATACCTTTCGGCATCGGCAACCGCGCCTCACCCACTGGGGAGGCGGAAAGCAGACTGATTATTCTCTCTATTTTCGGTGTAAGGTAGACCACCCAGACCCTTACACCCCTTTACTAGGGCAGCATGTGGGAATCACCCCCCATA
>CADDIJ020000560.1:0-13080 GCA_902809745.2 Tetradesmus lagerheimii | reverse complement strand
TGCATATGCTATGTCCACCATCCTATATGCAGCGCAGTTTGCCGGGCAGTTGCCAGCTAATGTGTCAGAACAGCTCAGCAGATGGACGGCAGCGCTTGTTGATGCTGGCTTGGGGCCTGAGGATTATCTTAGGCGTGCCCCTGGCATCCCTGGGGACTGTATGGCTGCACATCCTAGGTGTGGTGGGTTTGGCCTTCTGCCCGTTCATCATCATTTGTTGTCTCGCTGGGCTTGTGAAGCAATCCCCCTCCTGCAGGGCGGTGCTGCACCGTGGGTGACAGTGGGACGGGAGTTGTGGACACAGTGGGGTAGCGCTGTGGATTGTTTCACACGCGCTGCTGCTGGGAGCCCTTGGGGCCTTGCATTGTGTGCCCGTCATCATATCTTCCCTGCGACTCCTGCGGATGCCTGCTTGCCATCGCCTTTGCGTGTTTTGGCGATGGGTTTGCGTGCCCCGCCGCCGTTGCGTCATGTGGGCAACCAGCCTTTGGACGTGGATGGTTTGTGCTGGGAGGCGCCGCTGTGGGCCAATCCTCTGTTTACAGTGGTACAGTCATGGCAATGGTTTGATCAACAGCGTCAGGTGGAGGTGGGCTTGGAACAGGTGGTGCCGTGTGGCCTGCTGGAGCTCCCTAAGCTACAGTGTTTGGGTCAGGCAGTGTTGCTGTTGTCAGAACTTGAACGTGTCTGTGCCTTGCCAGGGCTTTCTGCTCAGCGCTCCGCTTATGAGCGCGAGATATGGGGCACGTGGCTGCGCAGTAGACCGCAGTATGGTGATCGGCAGCAGGCTCGGCAGCATGTGCAGCATTTGCCGTCGTTTGTGCCGTCTGTGTGGCATACTGCAGCACGCGCGCACCTGGCGGCTGCCCAAGCTGCCGGTACGAGCGTTGCACAATTATCCTCTGTTTCTCCTGTGGACATTTTGATTGCGCGCCAACAGTTGTGTGCTGATTTGGGTTGGCAGCGGCCAGGGGCAGACGGTTTTATACGTTTGGCTGATCTGCAGGTTGCTGATGCCACGAAGCTACAACGTCTTGCTGCGCTTGATGCCATTGCGCCCCGCCATGCTGCCTTTGTTACTCGGGTTAGAGCCCTGGATGCCCTGCCGATGGCAGTCAGCCTGCCTGCAGTGCAGTCGGTGTTGTCTCGTTGGTGGCAGGTGCGGGTGGCTAACGTGTACAAGGAAGCGGCGTGGCGCTTGGCTTTGGATGCATTCCCTACTGCTCAACGTATGCAGACTACTGCCGCGTGTGCAGCATGTTCTGCTGCAGGGCCTGGGGTGGAGCATCATTTTTGGACATGTCCTGTTGCTATGGCGGTGCGGCGTGAGGTGGAAAGTCAACTAAGGGCGTTCAACTTGTTGCCGGCAGGTGCTGTACTGCCGTGCCGAGCTATATGGTTGTCGTGCCCCCCTCATAACGCTGTCCATCGGTTGGTGTGGGACATGGTCTGTCTTGCAGCAGTGCATGCTTTTGAGAAAGGCCGCAGGGCAGCGTGGGCTGTGTCAAGTGACCTTGGGGTACCCCAGCTGGTGGAGCAAGTGGCCGTGAGAGCAGCAGTAGGTGCTTTTTGGGATGCACTTGCGGACTTTGCTGTTACGGCTAGGGTGCCGTCACGGTATAGAAATCGGCTGCTCACACAACAGCCTTTTATTGCCTGGCATACTGTGTTGCGTGGTAATGGTTTGTGTGTGGTGCGGCGGTGATGGCCTTCTTCTCACTGTGTGTACGTGCTTTCTCTGTGAACTTCTGACACGCCAGAGCTAGCCGTCTTGCTTTGCAGGAGCTGTGAGTTGCCGTGCCGCTGCTGCAAAATGTAGTTGTGCGGCCCTTGCAGCAGCTGGCTTGTCCTCTGCTCTCTCTCCCTAGTTTGTCGCCTCAGACCGCCGCCTGCCAGGCTGTGTTGCTGCTGGTGGGTGATGTTCTGTGGATTCAGCCCGCCCGCTACACTGCTTAAAGTGCAGTTTGCTGTCACTGACACTGTTTACACTAGTCCTTTGTTGCCTTTGTTTAGCATCAACACTGCGTGTGCTGTGACTGACGGCTTTGCCTGCAAGGCCATATGTCAAGTTACACACACAGAGAGACTTTCTGGGGTGAGTCTCCTTGAGCGACAGCCTGTTTTGCTGAGTCATCTGCGACGTTCCAGATTTTCGGGTGTTCGTTGCAACGTAGTTGCCTGTGCACACCGTGTAACCCCTCTTCTTCCGCCACAATATTCTTCTACAGCGTTTTGGTCCGGCGGGACGTTAAACACGTGGGTTGGCGTAGTGGTATGGTGTTCGTTTGCCATCCATGAGGCGGGGGTTCGATTCCTGGTCGGGTCGAACTTTCTGGCGGCGCTGAGTCGAAAAATGCCGAGGCCTGAAGATACTTGGCGGCGGCGGTGGTAGTAGTGCGACGTAGGCGCTGAAAAGCGCGTCGCGGAGGGTGACCAGACTGGCTCCGTGTTCTCGCGGCCCTCCACCGGGGTATGGTGGCTTGTAACAAATTCTTCTATACAATATTCTTCTCTTAGGCGTGCCCCTGGCATCCCTGGGGACTGTATGGCTGCACATCCTAGGTGTGGTGGGTTTGGCCTTCTGCCCGTTCATCATCATTTGTTGTCTCGCTGGGCTTGTGAAGCAATCCCCCTCCTGCAGGGCGGTGCTGCACCGTGGGTGACAGGGGGACGGGAGTTGTGGACACAGTGGGGTAGCGCTGTGGATTGTTTCACACGCGCTGCTGCTGGGAGCCCTTGGGGCCTTGCATTGTGTGCCCGTCATCATATCTTCCCTGCGACTCCTGCGGATGCCTGCTTGCCATCGCCTTTGCGTGTTTTGGCGATGGGTTTGCGTGCCCCGCCGCCGTTGCGTCATGTGGGCAACCAGCCTTTGGACGTGGATGGTTTGTGCTGGGAGGCGCCGCTGTGGGCCAATCCTCTGTTTACAGTGGTACAGTCATGGCAATGGTTTGATCAACAGCGTCAGGTGGTGGTGGGCTTGGAACAGGTGGTGCCGTGTGGCCTGCTGGAGCTCCCTAAGCTACAGTGTTTGGGTCAGGCAGTGTTGCTGTTGTCAGAACTTGAACGTGTCTGTGCCTTGCCAGGGCTTTCTGCTCAGCGCTCCGCTTATGAGCGCGAGATATGGGGCACGTGGCTGCGCAGTAGACCGCAGCATGGTGATCGGCAGCAGGCTCGGCAGCATGTGCAGCATTTGCTGTCGTTTGTGCCGTCTGTGTGGCATACTGCAGCACGCGCGCACCTGGCGGCTGCCCAAGCTGCCGGTACGAGCGTTGCACAATTATCCTCTGTTTCTCCTGTGGACATTTTGATTGCGCGCGAACAGTTGTGTGCTGATTTGGGTCGGCAGCGGCCAGGGGCAGACGGTTTTATACGTTTGGCTGATCTGCAGGTTGCTGATGCCACGAAGCTACAACGTCTTGCTGCGCTTGATGCCATTGCGCCCCGCCATGCTGCCTTGTTACTCGGGTTAGAGCCCTGGATGCCCTGCCGATGGCAGTCAGCCTGCCTGCAGTGCAGTCGGTGTTGTCTCGTTGGTGGCAGGTGCGGGTGGCTAACATGTACAAGGAAGCGGCGTGGCGCTTGGCTTTGGATGCATTCCCTACTGCTCAACGTATGCAGACTACTGCTGCGTGTGCAGCATGTTCTGCTGCAGGCCTGGGGTGGAGCATCATTTTTGGACATGTCCTGTTGCTATGGCGGTGCGGCGTGAGGTGGAAAGTCAACTAAGGGCGTTCAACTTGTTGCCGGCAGGTGCTGTACTGCCGTGCCGAGCTATATGGTTGGCGTGCCCCCCTCATAACGCTGTCCATCGGTTGGTGTGGGATATGGTCTGTCTTGCAGCAGTGCATGCTTTTGAGAAAGGCCGCAGGGCAGCGTGGGCTGTGTCAAGTGACCTTGGGGTACCCCAGCTGGTGGAGCAAGTAGCTGTGAGAGCAGCAGTAGGTGCTTTTTGGGATGCACTTGCGGACTTTGCTGTTACGGCTAGGGTGCCGTCACGGTATAGAAATCGGCTGCTCACACAACAGCCTTTTATTGCCCGGCATACTGTGTTGCGTGGCAATGGTTTGTGTGTGGTGCGGCGGTGATGGCCTTCTTCTCACTGTGTGTACGTGCTTTCTCTGTGAACTTCTGACACGCCAGAGCTAGCCGTCTTGCTTTGCAGGAGCCGTGAGTTGCCGTGTCGCTGCTGCAAAATGTAGTTGTGCGGCCCTTGCAGCAGCTGGCTTGTCCTCTGCTCTCTCTCCCTAGTTTGTCGCCTCAGACCGCCGCCCGCCAGGCTGTGTTGCTGCTGGTGGGTGATGTTCTGTGGATTCAGCCCGCCCGCTACACTGCATAAAGTGCAGCTTGCTGTCACTGACACTGTTTACACTAGTCCTTTGTTGCCTTTGTTTAGCATCAACACTGCGTGTGCTGTGACTGACGGCTTTGCCTGCAAGGCCATATGTCATGTTACACACACAGAGAGACTTTCTGGGGTGAGTCTCCTTGAGTGACAGCCTGTTTTGCTGAGTCATCTGCGACGTTCCAGATTTTCGGGTGTTCGTTGCAACGTAGTTGCCTGTGCACACCGTGTAACCCCTCTTCTTCTTCTTCTCTTTGCAGCAGTGGTTGGTCTCACAGCAGCCCCCAGCAGATGCGGCTAGTGTTATCTCCCAGTGGTGGCCAGCTTTCAAGCGACAGCTGGCAGCTAAGATGATAGAACTCAACCGTCAGGCGAAGCAGGCACGGACCGCACAGCCGTCTGCTGCACAGCAAGCAGCTGCAGCCGCAGCAGTGCTGGCAGCACACGCGCAGCTTGAAACCTGCAGTGAGGCTGCGCTTCCAGCTACACTAGACGCTGCTGTGCTAGCCAGGACGCAACTGGCTGAACTGCAGCAGCAGCAGGAAGAGTGTCAGCGTCAGCGCCGCCGCCAGCAGTGGGTGCATCAAGGCGAGCGGCCTGGGCCTGCCATGACGCGGGTCCTCAAGCCGCCCAAGGGGGCTACCTTCATATCTGGCCTCCATGCCCCGGGCAGTGGTCATCTGGTGCGCGATGGCGTGGGCTTGGCGCGCATCATAGGTCAGCGGTATGCCAGCCTGACTATTGCACCGCAAGTGCAGCCGCCAGCCCGCCAAGCAGTATTGCAGGCAGTTGCGCAGCACTCGCAGCGTTTGGATGCAGCAGCGGCAACTAGGCTGGGAGCAGCAGCAGTGACTGTTGAGGAGGTGATCCCGGCCATCTCACACACAGCTCCGGGCAAAGCACCTGGTTTGGATGGGGAACCTGGAGAGCTTTTCAGATGTTATAAAGTGCAGCTAGGGCCATTGCTGGCAGCTCTGTACTCTGCGATAGGCACAACACAGAGTGTTCCAGCTGGCTTTTTAGATGGTGTTATTCTGCCTGTTTTGAAGCCGGGCGGCGCGGCAGCCGACCCGGCTGCTTTCCGGCCCATTCAATTACTAAACTACGATTATAGATTGCTGGCAAAGATTCTGGCCAACCGCTTGCTTGCAGTTGCTGGGGATGTGATACACCCAGCACAGTCAGCGTTATTGCAACACAGGCGGATAGCGGACAGCATCAGATTGTTACAGCTGTTGCCTGCTCTGTTGCACGAGGAGCGGCGCATGGCAGTGGTTGTGTTCACAGACTTTGCCAAGGCGTACGATACAATTGATAGGTCATTGCTATATGACGTGGCAGCAGCACTAGGCATTGGGGATGGATTTGTGGGTTGGATGCGAGTGCTACTGTCTGGTACACATACATGTGCTACAGTGAATGGCTTCAGTAGCCCCTTTTACCGTTGTGATGCTGGGGTGCGCCAGGGGTGTCCCTTGGCGCCTTTGCTGTACTTGTTTGTTGGTCAAGCATTGCTTTGTTACTTGAAGCAGCGTGGCATAGGCATCGTGGCAGCTAGTCAGCAGCTTACAGCGGCACAGTATGCTGATGATGCTGAGGTGATTTTGTTATCGCTTGCTGATGTTCCAACGTTTATGACATGCATGTCAGAATTTGCCAAAGCTTCTGGCCAGTGCTTGAACCCCACCAAATCATTCTTGTTGCATGTAGGGCAGCAGCCTAACCAGGCTGCAGCGCCAGATGGGGCAGCACATGAGTTGGGGGCTATGCAGGTTGTTGCAAAGGCAAAATCGTTGGGTGTGTTCTTTGATAGCATAGGCAACAGCAGCGTCGACTGGGATGGCAGGATGGAGGTGGAGCGGCATTGCATGCAGAATATCAGCCACATCTCTAAACTGTCAGCTTTTGGTAGGGCGTTCGCTGCCAATGCCTATGCGTTATCCACACTCTTGTATGCGGCCCAGTTTGCGGGCCAATTGCCTGATGCAGTTTCAGGCAAACTTGGTACATGGACAGCAGCGCTGGTTGATGCTGGTTTGGGCCCTGATGATGATTTGAGGCGCGCCCCTGGAGTTCCTGGGGAGTGCATGGCAGCGCATCCAACGCAGGGTGGTTTTTGGTTACTGCCAGTTCATCACCATCTGCTGTCGAGGTGGGCGTGTGAAGCACTGCCTTTCCTGCAAGGGGGTACTGCTCCTTGGGTGGCAGTGGCGCGGCAGCTGTGGCCCTGTTTGGCTGCTGCTACAGATCCGTGCACACGTGCCACCAGCAGCAGCCCTTGGGGGCTGCTGTTGTGTGGCAGACATCATATTTTCCCATCTGCTCCTGCGGATGTGTGCCTCCCCTCTGCATTGCGTGCACTTGCGTTGGGGCTGCGGGCTCTACCGCCGCTCCGACATGTAGGTGCAGAAGCTTTGGATGTGGCAGGGTTATGCTGGCACGCACCGTTGTGGGCGAATCCTATTTTTACAGTCTCTCAGGATTGGGATTGGTTTGCACAGCGAAGGCAAGTTGTGGTTGGTCTTGAAAGTGTGGCTGCGTTTGGCTTGCTACAGCTGCCAAAGCTGCAAACTGTTGGCCAAGCTGTGCTGCTCTCATCCGAACTGGACCGCGTGTGTGTTTTGCCTGGGTTACAGGCTCAACGTGCTGCGTATGAGCGTGACATTTGGGGCCCATGGCTATGCCACAAGGTACAGTATTCTGACAGGCAGCTGGCACGTCAGCACGTGCAAGCTTTGCTTGCGCTTGTTCCAATCCAGTGGGTTGGTGCCGCACGCACACACATGGCAGCAGCTTATGCTGCTGGTGAAACTACGGCTCAGCTCGCTGCATTGACACCTGATGAGTTGTTGTTAGCGCGTGAGGCGTTGTGTGCAGATCTGGGTTGGCAGCGTCTTGGAGGGGATACCAACAGCGTAATTCGTGTGGCAGATCTTACTGTTGCTGCTGCCACTAGAATGCAACGTCTCACTGCGTTAGATGCAATTGCTCCCCGTCATGCTGCATACTTGAACAGTGTTAAAACATTGGATGGATTGCCTGCGGGTACCCAGCTCCCTGATGTACAGCTGGTGTTGTCCCGCTGGTGGAAGATCAGAGTGGCTAACACTTACAAAGAGGCAGCATGGCGTCTGGCATTGAATGCATTCCCTACTGCGCAGCGTATGCACCTCACCACCGGGTGTGCAGCATGTTCAGTTGTGGGACCAGGCGTGGAGCATCACTTTTGGACCTGTCCGGTAGCTGTTGCTGTTCGACGTGAGGTGGAAAGTCAGCTGAGAGCATTTCATATGCTGGCGGCAGGGGCAACCTTGCCGTGCAGCGCTTTGTGGCTGGCTTGTGCCCCTCACATTGACATGCATCAGCTTGTCTGGGACATGGTGTGTATAGCTGCAATACACGCTTTTGATCCTGGCCGCAGAGCTGCTTGGGCGGTTTCGCACAGGCTGAGTGTGCCTGTACTAGTTGAACAAGTTGCTGTGCGCGCAGCAGTTGGTGCCTTTTGGGATGCGCTGGCAGATTTTGCTGCTACCGCTAGAGTACCTAGTCTGTGTAGGAGCCAGCTGCTCACACGTCAGCCATTTGTTGCTTGGCACACTGTCTTGCGAGGCAATGGCTTACGGGTGATTCGCAGATGATGCCATGTACAATTGTGTGTTATTGCTTGACCTGCTTTCCACATGTACACTTGCTTGCGTGCTTGCTTTGCATGCTGTCAGCACGAGGCAGTTACACTGCCAGGCTGTTGGGTGAGTATTGACATCAGTGCATGCTTGCTTCATGCTGATGACATGCAGTGCTCTCAAAAGCCAGCACACTACTCACATTTACACATGTGCTGCCTTTGCGTCTGTATCAGCATTTTGCTGAGTCAGCGAAGCATGTTCAGCCTGCCCTCTACACTGGAAGATGTATAGACTGCTGTCACCAACACTGATTAGAATACTGCATTCATGCCCGAAGATTCTCAGAGTGCAGCCAAATTGCGTGTCGTAAGGAAGACGGTTATGCTAGCATAACCAATGTCATACCTTACGCACAGAGGTTTTTCTGGGGTTGAAACCTCAGAGTGACAGCCCGAGCTGAGCTGCTTGCAGCTTCCTATTTTACCAGGTGTCTGTGGTGGCGTATGCCGCATGAACACACCGTGTAACCCCTCTATCTATCTATCTTCTCTTTGCTTGGCACACTGTCTTGCGAGGCAATGGCTTACGGGTGATTCGCAGATGATGCCATGTACAATTGTGTGTTATTGCTTGACCTGCTTTCCACATGTACACTTGCTTGCTTTGCATGCTGTCAGCACGAGGCAGTTACACTGCCAGGCTGTTGGGTGAGTATTGACATCAGTGCATACTTGCTTCATGCTGATGACATGCAGTGCTCTCAAAAGCCAGCACACTACTCACATTTACACATGTGCTGCCTTTGCGTCTGTATCAGCATTTTGCTGAGTCAGCGAAGCATGTTCAGCCTGCCCTCTACACTGGAAGATGTATAGACTGCTGTCACCAACACTGATTAGAATACTGCATTCATGCCCGAAGATTCTCAGAGTGCAGCCAAATTGCGTGTCGTAAGGAAGACGGTTATGCTAGCATAATCAATGTCATACCTTACGCACAGAGGTTTTTCTGGGGTTGAAACCTCAGAGTGACAGCCCGAGCTGAGCTGCTTGCAGCTTCCTATTTTACCAGGTGTCTGTGGTGGCGTATGCCGCATGAACACACCGTGTAACCCCTCTATCTATCTATCTTCTCTTTACGCTTCCCTACGTTCCTCAGTCGTTACAGTGGTAGCTGCAGCGTTCCAGAGTCTGATGAATAAGCTCTTTTCAAAACACCTGTACAATTTCGTGATGGTGTACCTGGATGACATCATCGTCTACAGCAAAAGCGAAGCAGAACACGAGAAACACTTGAGAATAGTGCTGAACATTCTCAAGCAACACAACCTGACAGCTGCTCACTGGAAGTGCTCTTTTTATCAAAAAGAAGTGTTATTCCTAGGGCATATTGTCAGCGAAGATGGAGTTCGTGTTGACCCCGCCAAAGTAAAGGCAGTCAAAGACTTCCCTGCACCTGCAGATGTGTCACACCTACGTTCGTTCCTCGGCATGACGAACTACTTTAGGAAGTTCATCAAGCGGTATGCACAGGTTGTTCATCCTATGACTGACCTGCTTAAAAGTAATATCGCTTTTCGTTGGTCAACAGCTTGTCAAGACGCTTTTGACAAGGTCAAGGAGCTGCTGACAACAGCACCTGTGTTGACGCTACCAGAGTGGCACAGCCAGGAACCGTTTGAAATGGTGTGTGACGCATCATACTTAGGTGTATCTGGTGTTTTACTGCAGAAAGGACACCCGATTGCGTTCGAGTCACGCAAGCTAACACCAGCAGAGTGTAACTATTCGCCTACAGAGCTCGAGATGCACGCTGTAGTGTACTGCGTTAAAAAATGGCGTTGTTACATTGAGGGCAGAGATGTAAGTGTCTTTACAGACCACAAGCCCAATACCTTCTTTGACACCAACACCATGCAGTCCAGGAGGGCTGCTAGGTGGCTAGAAGCGCTTCAAGGTCACAGGCTGCAGTGGAATTATAAGCCTGGAAAACAAAACGTTGTGGCTGATGCGCTGAGTCGCCACCCTGTTGTAGATTCCGACCCTGGATTAGTGTCATATGTTGGCGTAATGACAGCGTCCTCTGTTCAGGCCGCAGTGCTGCAGAACTCTGCATTTGTGGCGGGGCTGCGTGCAGCATATGCCGCTGATACTGCTTTTGCATGTAGTGCAAACAAGTGGACAGAAAAGGATGGTCTCTTTTACAGAGGCAGGACGCTAGTGCTGCCAACTAATGATGAGCTGCGGCAAATGGTGCTGCATGAGTGCCACGATGCGCCATATGCTGGTCATGTAGGGACCAGGCGCACACTTAAAAACGTGCAGCGTTACTTCTACTGGGCAGGCATGGCACGTGATGTTGCACACTATGTCAAGGAGTGTGACTCCTGTCAGCGCAACAAGAGCAGTAACCAGAAACCTGCTGGTATGCTGCGCCCTCTGCCCGTCCCTGGTGACACTTGGGAGTCTGTCAGCATGGATCTGATTGTGTCTCTCCCAAGGACAGCTGCAGGTTACACAGCCATTGTTGTCTTTGTTGACAGGTTGTCCAAAATGGTGCGCTTGGCGCCATGTGCTGATGATGTGAGTGCAGAGCAACTGGCTGATATTTTTGTTGCTCAGGTTGTGGCAAATCATGGTGTGCCACGCTCCATTGTCACAGATCGAGATATTCGCTTCACGAGCAAATTTTGGAAGGCCTTTGTGGCCCAGATGCGTGTTCAGCATGGAATGAGCACTGCATTCCACCCACAGAGTGATGGTAACACTGAACGTGTAAATCGTGTGTTGGAAGATATGCTGCGGCACTACATTGATCCCACTCAAACGAATTGGGACTCTTTGCTGCCGATGGTGCAATTTTCCATCAACAATTCTTACCAGGCATCCATCAATTCTGTACCTTTTGAGATGGTTTACGGCAAGAGGCCTTGCCTGCCTTTGGATCTTGTTGTTCCAAGGGGGGAGGAGGGCGCTGCCGACGCCAATGCTACCTGTGATTCAGCAACATCGCTAGCTGAACGTATTCAGACTGCTGTTGCACGCGCAAAGCTGTGTTTGCAAGCAGCGCAGCAGCGGCAGAAAGCGTATGCTGATATGCATAGGAGGGAGCTGCAGTTTGCAGTTGGTGATGAAGTTCTTTTAAGCACAAAGAACATCAAGGTGAAAACAGGTGGAACGCACAAGCTGTTGCCAAAATGGATTGGCCCATTTAAGGTGCTTCACTGTGTAAATGAAGTAGCCTACAAGCTAACACTGCCTGCTAACCTCAAGATCCACCCCGTGTTTCACGTGTCACTGCTGAAAGCTTATCAGCAAGGTGGTCGAGTGCAACCCCCGCCTGTACCTGAGCTTATTGAAGATGAGCTAGAGTACGAGGTTGAGTCAGTTTTGGCTCACAGGGATGTACGTGTGAGGAGAAAAAGGAACAGAGCCAGGACGCCTGTTCTGCAGAGGCAGTACCTCATCAAATGGAAGGGTTATGATGAGAGTAACAACACATGGGAGCCTGATCGCAATTGTTTTAATTGCCAGGACAAGATTGATGACTACTTTGCTCGTATTCGCGCAGGAGCCGGCACAAATAAACAGAAACGTACTGCAGATGGTGGTGTGCAGCCTGTACGCTCATCAAAGCGTGTACGTTTCGCGGCTGGTGTGTGATTTGGTTTATGTTTTATGCGCGCGCTGCCCAAAGAGGCATTAATGTGCAATGGACTTGTTCATTGCGGTTAATGCAGCGTAGCTGTATCCCTGCTTGCCTGGTCAAAGGCAAGCAGTGGGTGAGGTGACAGTCAAAACACGTCATTACCTCACTGCTGCCGAAGGCCACTTAGCATGCGCAGGCGTCTAGCACTGCACGTTTCGTTGCTGTTCATGCGAACTGCAACTCGACTCGCTACTTCGGTAGCGTTTGGAGTGTTGCACACGTCCTATTTTTATCACTTCTCTGAAATCGATCCATTAATACCTCCGAATATCTCCAGATCGTTCTTACGTATATCTGAGAACAAACTAAGGACCTGCTTTAGGTCGGCCAGAGGCAGCTGAACGCACGGCTACCTGCGGCCGTCGCGCGCTCTTTCAGCCCTTTTGGCACGCTGGGCTTGAGTTAATGCGCTTTCCGCAGTTTCTTAAGGTCAGCTATCTCCGCTTAGGGGTGTAGAAAAGTGACACAAGCAGCAGGCGCCGCAGCAGCACCAGCGTCAGGCAGGAGCACCAGCGGCTGGAGCTTGTCTTCACAGTGCAGTCCCGACAGACCGGCATTTTGTTGCACGTCAGCACGCAGCTACGTATGGCTGCTTACCTCCTCAGCATGAGGGGTTGTTTGGGCCCCAGCAACAGCAGCTGGAGCTCAGCAGGTGAAGCGCTGGCGCTGAGTGGCTGCTTTGACAGCCCCAGAAGCCACAGCAGCAGCAGCAATGGCGAGAACAGCAGCCTCATTGGCAGTGCGCGCCGTCGCAGCAGCAGCAGCAGCGCACACCTGATTGTGCGCCGCCAGTTCGGCAGCGCGCTGCGCATGGGCGCCACAACAGGCGGCTGGAGCAGCTTGCAGGCTTTCACAGCCAGCAGCAGCACTGGCACCGGAGGCATGGGCTCTGGCAGCACATCTGCTGGAGCAGCAGTGCAGTAAGCGCCCTGCGCACACAGCAGGCGAGTGTGGGGCGGCTCCCACGTAACGGCCAGTCATTAGGCTACTCGTCTGAACACCCAGCTGTTGTGTCATTAAGCAGCTGTGTGTGGCACATCATTGTGGTGCCTTTTCTTGACATCTGAGCATGGTTACCGTGCACAGCTTTCCTGCAAGCACGCCGCTGCACTGGCGCTTAGGATTGTGCGGCAAGCAGTGGCGTGCCATTGGTGCATCTTCGCATGTGCTCAGCTGGCTGCAGCATGGTGTTCCTGTAGAGTGGCTGGGTGGCCGCGCGCCGCCCCCCTTTACAAGAACCCTTTGCCATCTACCAACGCCCAAAAGCAATGGTGGTTGTGCACTGAAGCGCCCCGCCTCAGCAAGTTGGGTGTGCTTACCAAGCTTGCCTCCCGCCCTGCATACTGCTCTAATGCATTTTGTGTGCCCAAGGGCAGTTCTTGGCGTCTGGTGATCAATTGC
>CADDIJ020000555.1:0-36017 GCA_902809745.2 Tetradesmus lagerheimii | reverse complement strand
TGATCGGGTACATGATGCAGCAGGCTGCAGCACAGGTGGAGGCAGCACAGCAGCAGAGCATGCTTGCGTCAAAAGGCTGGAATCTGGGAGCATGTTTCCACAGCAAGGTGTGGCGGCAGCCTTAGTGATCGGGTACATGATGCAGCAGGCTGCAGCACAGGTGGAGGCAGCACAGCAGCAGAGCATGCTTGCGTCAAAAGGCTGGAATCTGGGAGCATGTTTCCACAGCAAGGTGTGGCGGCAGCCTTAGTGATCGGGTACATGATGCAGCAGGCTGCAGCACAGGTGGAGGCAGCACAGCAGCAGAGCATGCTTGTGTCAAAAGGCTGCAATCTAGGAGCATGCTTCCACAGCAAGGTGTGGCATTAGCCTTAGTACTTGGGTACAGGATGCAGCGGGCTGCACGGCAGAGATGGCAAGGAGAAGAGCAGCATAGCATGGCATGCCATTCAAGTTGTAATCATCCGGCTGGGTGTTGACTAGTATCCTGGTGCAGCAGGAAGCAGCCCAACAGATGGAGTACAGGATGCAGGTTATTATTTTTTGTTTCAAGGAAGCAACGTACAAATGGCTCACCAGATGCAAGCAGGCCCCACACAATCGCGATGATGATCCACATTGTGAAGTAGCCCTTGGAGAACACGCCAGCAGGCAGTGCCAGCAGCGGCCATGCAACCACCAGCACCAGCGTCAGTGTGCCGCCTGTAATGTACGTCCACCGCAGTGCGCGGGTCAGGCTGGCGGGGGAGTCCTGCAGCAGCAGCAGCAGCGTTGCAATCAGGTGCACGAATGTGCTGATTTTGTCGTGTTGGGGTGCTGCGCGGTGCCAGATGAATCTGGGGCAGCACAGCGGCGCTGGTTATTGCGTCTGCGCTGTCAGACAACTTGATCACGTGGTGCAGCATAGCATGCATAGGATTTTTTTAAAAAATGGCCTCTTATGGATCACATTGGCATGCATGTAAAGCCTGCAGACAGGTGGCGCTGTGACGCTGCTTTCAGGACAGTCAAGCTGTGTACTCACTGCGCCGTCTGAAGAGTAGGCATTGGGGTCATCCTCAACCATTGGGATCTCCTTCATGAGCGCCCTATTTGATTTAGAAAAACACACAGCGACAGCAGCAGCTCAGCTTCAAGTTGCATATTCGCTGAAAAAGCGTAAGGCGATCAATATGTGGCAAATGCTTATGGCAGCACTGGTGACTGTGAGCTTCCATGCCTGTGAGCCCGGCCTATGAATTGCAAAGCTGGACATCAACACACACACTCCCGAATTGCTGCCAAACCTGAGTTACTAGTATTCTGACCAGCGTTGCAGTTGTTGCGCCAGGTGCATTGGCATGTTGATTGCAACTTGGCTGCAGCTGACTATGACGTGTGCGGGAAAAAAACGACACGCTTTCCCCCCCCCCCCAGAGTGCTGCAAAACATACATGCCATATGAATGATCGTGTCACTGGCTCCCTAAATCGGCGAAGTCACCCATGTAACTTCAAAAATGTGAAAATGTATGATGCGATTTGCCTCACCAGTCATAATCCTGCGGCTTGATGTATGACACCACAATGCACACCAGCGCAGACAGCGCAATGGCCACCACATTGCCAGCCAGCATTGGAAAATCTCCACCAAGCGTCTCAATTGTGACGGTGCCTGTGAGGCCCTTTGCGGTTGCACACCACGTGATCACAGCGCCGATTAGACCGGAGATCGCACCAGCAATGGCACCAGTGGAACTGATCTTGGACCATGTGATGCAAAAAGCGATAGGGGGTACGGCTGAGCCAACGACGATGCCCATGAAAAGGTATACCCAGCCTAGGGAGAGGCCAATCTTGCTGCAGGGGCAGGAGAATAGGCGTGCATGTGTCAGCAGGCAGCAGACCAGGGCAGCAGCAGCAGACGTAGAAAGAAGCATTAGGTGGGAATGTATGGTGTGTATAAGAGCGAGCATTGCCGGCAGACACATGCGCACAGCTGAGCACGATCAGCCAACACATCAAATGCCGCTGTCATGACCAAACCAGCTGCTGCAGCAGAAGCTGTCAGTATTATCGCACTCACAGCAGCACGATCGCCAGTACTCCAGACAGCACGCCATACACCAGCACAACGCAGCGTGACACGAAGATGATCTGCTTGCCGGACGCCTTCTTGTTGACGTATGGGCGGTACACATCGTACGCGATCAGCGATGAAACTGCAATCTGCTCAGCTGAGCCAGAAGCCGTCACAGCCATCCACAGTTGGAACACCAGCAGGAAGCCACCTCCTGGACCCAGCAGCATTGTAGCCACAGCGGGTGGGACAAGGCCTGCGTTGGACTCCTCAATGCTAATTGGCAGGTTCATTGCGCGGGCGCCTAGTCCCATCGATGTCGCCATTGTGAAGGGCACTGCAAACCAGCAGAGGCCTCCCAGGAGATAGCCACGGTAGGTGGCTGAAGGCTTGGCTGCGATGGCACCCTGCCTGTGAATTCATATAGCAGCAGCAGCAGCAGCAAGGTTTGTCGCAGCAGCATACGCTACAGACGAATACCCGGGTCAACTGTGCACGGTGCAGAGCCAACATTGCGAACTTGACACACAGGCGCCAGCTAAGGCAGCTGACAGCCTGCCTGTCGCCCCCATGGCAAGCTGTGGTAATCACCGCACCCAAAACATCCAAGAAGTGCACATCTCGGTGGCGCTGATACACTAGATAAGCACCAGTGGTGCAGGTCTCCAGTGAACCCACCCCAATCAACAAGCTATATAGCCGTAATACATCACATGCTGGTGCTTACCAATAGGCCTGGTCCACAAACACAGTTCCAAAGTTTCCGATAACATTGATGATGCCAAACACCAACCCTTCCATGGACCACATTGTGAGCAGTGAGCCCTCCTTGTTGTGTGCGACAGGGCGCATAGTGCTCATTGCTGACAGGTTGTCGTACACTTTGCTGATGGAGCCTAGGCCTACGCTGCTGTTGGGGGCGGCATAGATGAGGAAGGCAAAGGTGCACAGCGCAATGTAGATGACAGCCACGTGGCCTGCAAAAAAAAGAAAAAGGTGCACAGGTGAGTGCAGCAGAGGGGCAGCAGAAAGAGAGGTTAACACACTCAGCGTGACCACTGCAGTCGGAAGACAGTAGCCACCTGATGATGCCGCAGCGGCAGCTCACAGACATGGATGCTTTGAAGTGGGGTGGCCTGCTTGAGTAGCTGTTGTTGCAGTTGTGCGGCAACAGTTAATTTTAATTATTAATTATTTTAATTGAGTAGCTGTTGTTGCAGTTGTGCGGCAACAGTTAATTTTAATTATTTTAATTGAGTAGCTGTTGTTGCAGTTGTGCGGCAACAGTTAATTTGAAAAGCAATAGCGTAATGCGACTGGCTACAGCTACTGTTGAGACAAGTTCAGACTATTGTTGACTCTGTTTTGTCGTATTACATGGAAAGCGACGCGTTTCGGGCTCTTCACCCTTCATCAGGCTTCAATCCTGTGAACACGGACAGAATCAACAAATACTCGCCATCAGAAGCACACAGCAACAGGGTGCAGGTTTTGGGTGAGGTCACTGGCCATGTTGCCAGTGGCTCGAACCCTGTACAATACTGCACTGCAAAAGCAAACCATGAGGTCTTGATGATGAACACAGGGTGAGAGCCACTGGCAACATGAGTCAACAATAGTCTGAACTTGTCTCAACAGTAGCTGTAGCCAGTCGCATTACGCTATTGCTTTTCAAATTGAGTAGCTGTTGTTGCAGTTGTGCGGCAACAGTTAATTTGATGCAGGTGCTCCTATGATCAGCAATCAGGTAGATGCAGGGGAGCTCTTGCCAAATCCAACACCCGTGTACGGTGGTGCTCATGCAGCAAGCTCACCCCAAGCAGCAATGAAGGTTGCCTTGAGGCCTCCGTGTGCGGTGTACAGCATGACGCCCACTGGGATGAGGAATGCACCAGCGTAGATGTTCACTCCAGTCAGGGCAGTCACCACGCTGGCACCACCTGTACGAACAGCATGCGCAGCATGTTGCAGGGGCCACGCGCCAGTTAGCTTTTCATTCATGCACAGAGTGTCTGTGCATGCATACATACAGGCAAGGCAGAACCTGCAGGCCGAACACATCAGCGCTGTTCCTGATCGATTGTGGACAAAACCTAGCTTAGGCTTGGCTCAAGCGAGTGCACCTTCAGCCATGGTCTTTCACAACACAGTTGCGTACAGCAGACAGGCAGCAATCCCCTGACACCATTTATCAGGACGAGCATCTGGCATGGCTTGCAACTTGGCCAGAGCTATAGGTTTTTAACGAGGGCACCACACGGCTTGCAGCACGTTTATAGCTCATACAATACATGGAACTAGAAACAACTAGCAAGGAGAAGCAGCAGACTGAGCATGTTCAGCCATGGTGGCGGGGGCCCCATCTAGACATGTGAGTACTGCTAATTTTGCTGCATCATCTTTGCCATTGGAGGATCTTGTAATCCTTTTTCACATGGCGGCCACCCACCTAGGATGAGCATGGACGTCACGATGATGTTGGTGAGTAGGCAGAACACCAGGAAGGTTAGGTGTGCTGCAGTGCCCCAGCGGACCTTGATAATCTCCAGGCAGGTGTGCGTGGTGGGAGCCTTGCGCTTGATCTCAACGGCAAGCACAGCAAACAGCAGCACCTGGATGGTGGCACCTGCAGCAGCAGCAGCAGCAGCAGTGGCAGCTTGTGTTATACTTGCTGGCAGGATCAGCGGTGATGTTGGATACAACATGATTACCATACATGTTGGATACAACATGATTACCATACATGTTCGGGGCTGGAACCCGACCCCAGCACAAGCCAGCGAGTCATTAGTCCGCTGATGGGGTGGAATGGTGATGGTGTGCCGCAGGAGGGCACATGCTGGGTGATAGTAATGCGGCAGCAGTACTGCATGCTAGGGCTGGGCAGTGCAGTGCAGTGTTGCTGCCATGGCACCAACACATGCAGTATGGCATGGGATGAGCAAGCTGTACAGAAGAGGTACAAAAGGAGACAGCTCAAGACACAGTGTGCTGCTGAAAACTGCAATGCCGTAGGCTTTACATCAGATGCATAAGTGAACCTTGCTCACCTGAGGCATACCAGAAGGGGCCAGAGACACCAAACTTGTACGCGACCTGCACAACAGCAGCCAACATGTGCATGCACATCAGACAGCACACCTGAAGTCGGCATGGCAGACATACGGTCTTCACATAGCCAGCAGCTGCACGGCCCTGGTGTCGCGGGACTACCCTGCTGCCCAGCAACTGTGCATTGATCACAGGCTAACAGAGTATACACATGTGCAAGTATTGAAAAACACTACCAGTGGTGCGCTGGGGCGGCAATACGCGGCCGCAGCGAAATGCAGCACGCTATGCTGCAGCAGCAGTACTGCACTCACATTTGATGACTGCAGCAGAGTGGCAGCCCAGGTCCACTTGGAGACAATGTCACAGGCAGTGAGGCCGGCCTTGATGCTACGGCCTGCGTAAGGGGAGCAGCAGCAGTGGTGCTTTTGTGTCTTGACGTGCATGCATTGCAGCACCTATTTGTCGATGCAGGCTGCCATCCATGAATGCTGCAGCACTAGCTGCTACAGATGCTGCCGAGGCAGTCTAGGCTAGTGGACTGTGCTCAGGGCATTCAATGCCCTGACACTTGAAGTGTACACATACTTGCGTGTGTGTGACAAACACCAACGTGCCGGCAACAGCACATGATGTGCATAAATCCGTTTTTGGGCATTACGCACTTTCAAAGTGCGGTGCTGACCGACGTCACTGCATGGCATGCTGCACTCACCAGCCGTGGAAAACTGCTCGCTGGTGTGGCTGGACCCGCCAAATCTGTAGTCCAGGAACACCAGGACGCTGGTAAGCAGCGTGAAGAGGGCACCAAAGGCCACAACAATCACCTGCAGGAGCAACATGCAGCAGGACAGTTATGTATGTGTCGTTCGGGTGAATGTGCGTGTGTACATTCTCATGGATAAACTGCAACTGCATTGCCAGCAAGCGGCACTGCAGCTGATACCGATAGCTTGCGATCGCACGTGGATCGGCCTGCAGCAGTACCACCACATGGGTCACATGATACAACGGCAGGTACCGTCGGAGTTTCCACAACATGCAATTAATGCTTTACGGTACACATAATATATGCAGCGCTGTCAAGATCGCCGGCTACAGCACGCCAGTCGGACTAGTGCTGCTTGCTGCTGCCACTGTGACACGCTGCTGATCGCTGATCGCGCACTCCAACATAACAAAAAACAGTGTGGCTGTGTTGCTGGTGCTCGGGTACGTCTGGTGAGCCAGCCTCGCTGCAAGACTGCAGCTGCAAAGTTCACTGCCAGCCTGTCAGCACAGCGCACCCATCCGACAGCCTCAGAGATGGCATGACCTGCGAAAGACATACGTATTCACGGGTTACGATCGCCAGTGACCATGCGCGTTGCAGTAGATGCACGTGGGACACAAGGGTTGTTGAGGAAGCTGGGCTGCTGCAAGCGCACATGGCTGAGACCCTGTGTTGCACTTACTGGATCCAAAGAAAGAGCACTGGCCGGGGGTGAAGTGATCGGTGCCCAGCCCGAAGGAATAGGGCTGCCAGTCATAGCACGCTGGAGAAGCCACCATCGTCCTAGTCGATCACTAATAACTGCAGAGATGGATGATCAGCACCGTCGGCAGCAGTGGAGCGTGCAGGTCATATACGTCGATGGGCAAGGGGGGCATGTGACCCTTTCGGTGTTTACGTTAGCAAACCCTAGAGCGATCTACGGCACCATTGTAGATTTGCAGGTTGGAAAGATCTCCAAACCTGTTGAGCCGATCGAAGCCGCAGAAACGCATGCTGGCGTTGCCCCACCTCTACGGTCACCTGCTCATTCGATGCAGAGTGCTGCCAGCACAAAATCCATCTCGCAGGGCAAGACAGGAACGCTTGGCGCCACTATATTCAACCAATCAAACGGGAGTGGGCTGTGGTGGCTTCCATTCCCCTGCACAAATGCCAACTGGCAGTTACACTGGAGAAAGCCCTGGTCAACTTGGCGATCATGATCACAGGCACTGCACTGCCGTAGAGGTTCACAGCATCACATCAGACTGGGTGGGCATGCGCGCCACAAAGTTGACTGGAGGCGGCGGCAGAGGGTCACGCAGGATGGGGTGCCTGCACCGCAAACATTGGCAGCAGGATGCGGCAATTGCAAGCAATGTCAGCAAGCATGCTGTGATAACTACACACTTCAACCACATGACGTTAAGTAGGCGGACAGGTAGCAGAGGTAGTATGATGCCTCAACATGTCTGCGCAGGGCGTACAGCAGGATGCTGGCCGTAGAGCTCATGAAAAGTAGACACATTATGCAATACTGCACTAATTCAAGTACATCTGTGAATGTGCGTCTGCACACAGCGCTGCGGCACCACGCCATGCATCGATTGGCAACACTGCTGTGTGCTGACCACCTCAGCAGCCAGCTCAACAGCTACAAACAAACGAGCATGGAGACTCCATTTGCAGCCATACAGCAGCTACGCCGTAGCGCTGGCAGCGCTCTCCCTCACCTGAACACCCACAGCAGGCCTGCTGTGATGAGCACACGCAACCCCAGCAGCCACAGCCCAACAGCCAGCAGCAGCATCACAAGCAGCACCACCCCAGTGGCCAGCTGATCGGACCAGCTGAACATCAGCTGCAGGCGCTCGCCAGCTGAAGCCCAGTGATCCAGCACGTTCTGAACCTGCAGGGGACATGCGTGGCAGGCATAGCAGCCAGCAGCAATGATGCGTCTGTGCCAGCACATATTTGGTACTGCCTACTACCTACTGCTGTGGTGGGTGGCAAACATACTGTACACATACTGAAGATGCAACAGGCCTCCAGCTGAACAGCTTTGGGCCGCAAGCATCAATTTAGCAGCGTGCAGATCCTGGAAGTGGTACCCATGCAGCAGTCTTGCAGGAAGCCATGCAGGGCGTCGAATGTACTCATGCAAGCGCAAGTGCATAGCCGTAGGAACTGCTGCCTTTCGCAGATGCAGCAGACATTGTTATCATGCACAAGCTGTAACCACAGAACCAGAAGCAATTGCCTACCAGCGTCAGGAACTGCACCAGCCCGTCATAGTTCTGCTTCAGGCTGGTGTAGGCGTCTGTCGGCACTGCACTGCCAGGCAGAGCCTCTTCAGCGCTTGACAGCGCAGCATCACTCATCACCGGCGGTGCCCGTGCTGCAAACAGCTGCCAGCCTGCAACTGCTACACCACTGCTGCTGCTGCCTGTCGCAGCTGATGCAGCAGCTGATCCAGGAGCGCCAGCGCTGCGCGTCCTGCTGCCAGAGCCGGATGTTGAAGCAGCAGCTGCTGCCAGTGACACCAGAGCTGCATAGGGCTTGCTGGGACGTGCAGAAGCTGAGCGTGCCAGCGCAACACAGCACAGCAGCAGCATCACAGACAGCACCTGCACCATGCACAAACAGCAGACACCACGTCAAGGACACAGCATCCACACCATACACAGGTATCCCAGCTTTGTTTCGGGAACCTGACAAGGGAATGCATGCAGTGACAACCGATGCATACCAAGAACAGCGCTGCACGTCCCAACTGACACGTGCCGCACTCTAAAGCCTTGGCACTTGCAACTACTACTCGCCCTACCTGCGAAGGGTACATCCCCAGCAGCACTATCACGCAGTAGCATCCCAAGCTGTGCAGCGTGCTCTCCCAGCTGCACAGGTGCTGGAAGGCTGCCCAGGCTGGCGCAGCTGCCTCACGCAGCAGTATCAGCCGCCGCCAGTTGGCGCGCGTCCTGCTCAGCGTGAACTCTGCGCGGCCGTCATCCTGCACCTTGCGGTAGACCTTGGCTGGCAGGCAGGGCTGCTGGTGCTCCAGCCACCTGCTGAAGCACAAAGAATGGAAATTTTTGAAGATAGCACAACCAAACTCATGTTCTGCTGTTGTGCACACGTGATAGGGTAACCCAGAGGTTGGTTCTTGATTGATAAAAACATACATTTTCAGGGTGACAAGGGATGCTTTCGTGGGGTCCGGTGCTTGCACAGCTGGTACAGATGCCACCAGGTGCCGCCTCATCTACTGCAGCGAAGGCAGCACCACACACACGGGTGCGCGACCTTGCATGCAAGGGTCGGGTGTCTCTGCTTGCTTTCCTGCTAGTGTGCTGCTGCTGTTACACGTGCGTACCGTGCAGCAGTCTCCTGCACCTCACACGCTAATGCCTCCAGCCTACAGTCCTGGCTGCCACCTCCCGGCCCTGCCCAGCCGCTGCTGCTGCTGGCCAGCAAGTACAGCTCAGGCGTACAGGCAGCAAAGCTGAAGTAGGAGCCCAGGTAGCGCAGCAGGTGCGGCACGCGCAGGTGGAAGTAGAGGTGCGCGACTGCAGCGGAGCTGTGGCCGGCACGCAGGTTGGTGCGCTCCCCTGCAGTAGTTTGGCATTGACAGCAGGCAGCACACGTGATGTGGGAATGTGGTGGAATGCCAGCCGTGGCGCATGTGGCAGCATGAGACGAAACAGGGCGGCACACAACAGGGTGGTATCAGACACCCGCCGACCTGACACACCGCAGCCAAGTAAAGCAAAACCAGGTGGGGCACGCGCAGGTGAAAGTAGAGGTGCGCAACGGCAGCCAAGCTGTGCCCGGCACGCAGGTTGGTGCGCTCGCCTGCGGTAGGTTGGCATCAGCAGCAGGCAGCTTGCGACTTGGGGATGTGGTGGAATGCCAGCCGTGGGGCATGTGGCAGCATGAGACAAAACAGGGCGGCACACAACAGGGTGGTATCAGACACCCGCCGACCTGACACACCGCAGCCAAGTAAAGCAAAGCCAGGTGGGGCACGCGCAGGTGAAAGTAGAGGTGTGCGGCGGCGGCCGAGCTGTGTCCGGCACGCAGGTTGGTGCGCTTGCCTGCGGTGGTTTGCATCAAGAGCAGGCAGCACACGAAATTTCAGCATGTGGTGGATTGCCAGCCGTGAAGCATATGGCAGCAGGAGGAGAAACAGGGCGGCACACAGATGCACAGCAGGGCGATGACAGACACACGCCAAGCAGCAATCTGCAACCATGTACAAGTCATCATCATCATCATCATCATCATCATCATCATCATCATCAAATTCCCAATTCAAGCCATAGCAGCAACGCCATCGGCCTCACGCCCCACGGGGGCTAAAGAAAGAGGGAGCACCATGTACAAGTAAAACAAGGTGGACAAGTGTTGTGTTCTTTGTCCAACCACGTACCTTGCAGCGGCATGGTGATGTTGAGTGGCGCATTGGGTGTAATGGTGCTGAGCCTCACCCGCATCTTGCCCACCATGCGTATGCTGCTGCTGAACAGGTTGGTCAGCATGCTGGCGCCGACCTTGCGCTTGCCGCCTGCCTGGTCCTCACGCGCAAACAGCGCCTGGCAGCAGCATCAGCATCAGCATCAGCAGCAGCAGCGGCACAACGCAAGCACAGCGTTGGCGGCAAGTGTCACCAAGAGGCTGTTGTGAATGCCGTGTTCCACTGCTGCACTGCACGCACGAACAGCCATCCTGGGCCATAACAGAGCAGTTGCTAGCAGAGGGCGGAAAAGGGCCAGAAACAGCTGCTGCTGTACCCCGACAAGCAAGCAGGGGCAATGAGATGCTGTAGCAAACGGTGACAACACCGCAGTCATCGTACTCTGCTCACCAGCGTCAGCATGTCTGATGGGTCGCCCAGTGGCAGCTGCAGGTGCCAGCCCCAGCTGTGGTGGTGTGTTGAGTGGCTGGTGCTGCTCACCAGGCAGTAGGGGCCCAGCAGCAGCACAAAGAACACATCCAGCGGCCTGCATACATGACGCCATACCATGGCAACACGCTATGTGTTAGTGTTGAGTATGGCGTACATCACGGTTTCAAAGAGCACGTTCACAGATGTGTACGCCATGCCACAGGTGCTGATCAAGGAGGCCTGACACGATGCAAAAGGCAACAGGTTGCATGCCAGGCTGGCAGGCACGCGAAGTGGCCAGTAACTGCTGCTGCAGCACCCATCGATCAGACCCATCAGGCAGCTTCCCAAAACTCACTTGCGCGTGTCAAACGCCTTCACAGCCAGATCCAGCACTCCAGCTGGCTGGCGCTGCTGGGCAGCTGCTGAGCTCCCACACACAGCTGCAGATGCATCACCACCCAAGGTCGCCTTGCCAGTGCCACCGCTGCCACTGCTGCTGCTGCAAGCAGAGCCGGCAGCAGCGTTCCCAGCTGCGCTTCTAGCGCCGTCACTTCTGTTGGAAAGCGAGCTATCTGATCTGTCCAATGCTGCGCCCTTTGAAGCACCCTCCACCTGCTGCTGCTGCAGCAGCTGCTGCACCCTGGGTGAGCCAGGTGCACCTGAGCTGTCGCCAGCTGCCTCTGCTGCTGCTGTCCTGCTGAGCTGCAGGCTTGATCGCTGCTTCTTAGGGCTACCGCTGCCTGCTGCACCAGACTGGCTACCGAGTGTTGCATCACACTCTGGCAGTGTGCGTGGGAGCCCTGCCATTGCAGCCCTGCTGTCCCAATCTGCTGCCTCCACAGTGAATGCTAGCGAGCCTAGCAGCAGCAACAGCAGCGGATGCCACAGCCAAGTGTCAGGGTCACCAGACGAACTGTATCTATATATATATGCATGTCAAGCCAGTGCTGTATATGCACAGCCAATGTTTGCCCCTGAAAGCTAGCAAAGCTGGTACAACAGACACCATGCTGCAGCCGAATTGCTGCTAAGATGCATACTCACAGCAGTTCCTGATTCGCATCTCCCATTCAGCACTCACCATGCAAGTGGTCTGAAAAGCGTGCCTGCATCACATGCCTGGCCTTGAACCAAGGCGCACTGCTGCTGCTGCTGCCCTGCTGATCTGCGTGCTGCAGCAGCTGGTGCAGCGGCGCTTTGACGTGTGCCACTGGCTTGCCGCGTGACCTGCAAGGCAGCCAATCGGCAAGCGATTTTGATCCCTTTATTGGCCACCCACTGTGCATGCAGATACAACCCAGCTCCGTTGCGCGGCGGACATACCTCCCAACTGCATTTAGTGCCGCAGTACGCTGTATGCTTGCTCGATGTGGCCTGTGCTTGTCCACATCAAGACACACGTGCCGCCAGCGGCCAGACTCTACCACACAGCAATGCATATGCCAGCACACAACAGCACTGACAGAACCACAGCGTCTTTGCGCAGCAGCCGCCGGCTCTCACTTGTCATCTTTGCTTGCCAGCAGCTCCACCTCCAGCACAGTGCCTGGCGCTGCAGGCCGTGCCACTGCCAGCCGTCAATTCTGTTAGAGGGCGAGCTATCTGATCCATCCAACGCTGCTGTGCTTGTGCACTAATAAGACACACGTGAACAACGCCGTCAGCGGACACATTCGACGACAGCAGGCACGCTTGTGCAAAGCATATGCCAGCACACAATTCCAGCATCTGTGCACAGCCGCCGCCGCCTCTCACTTGTCATCTTTGCTTGCCAGCAGCTCCACCTCCAGTACAGTGCCTGGCGCTGCAGGCCGTGCCACTGCCAGCCAGAAGCTCTGCTCCCACACGGCCTCCCCTGCCTGGCCCAGCTCCACAACGCGGCTCACATGGCTGTCGCCGTCCAGGCTGATCTTGGCGTACACAAAGGCGCCACCTGCACACACGTGTGCATGCGCAGTGCAAAGTTCACATTCAGTTTCCTATGACAAATGCACGGCCCCAGAGGTTCACACGACGCGGCTCACGTGGCTGTCGCCGTCCAGGCTGATCTTGGCGTACACAAAGGCGCCACCTGCACACGTATGTTATGTATGCGCAGCGCCACATATACATGCGTTGGTTATGTATTCCCGTCTGTCAACGTGTTCATTCTCAAAGATACACACATGGCGCTGCAGTGGTGGATCAGTGGTAAAGGTGCTGCTTGTGCATAACATGTGCACCAGCTGCAAGCTCAACCACCTGCAGCTTTACTGCCAGGAAGGCCTGATGGCCCGGCTCTGCACAACACACCTGGTGCATCAGTGGGGTAGAAGTTCTCCTCAATGCTGTTATGATCCTTGTACACACGAGACAGATGGGCTACTTTTAAACTGCATCCCTGGGAGGAGAGCAGGAGCTGGTAACAGCCGCACAACGCACCTGGTGCATCTGTCGCATGGAAGCCGTTCTCCTCCAGTGCCGCCATCACAGCCTCAGCATCAACGCTGCCGGTGCGCGTATGCTGCAGCGCCTGCTTCAGCTGGCTCACTGGGTCCTCACAGCCGCCCTCACCATCACCCCCTGACACACCCATGCTGCTGCCACCCAGCAGGAAAGCGTCATCAGCCTCGTCACCGTCATCTTCTCTGGCGCTGGCTGCTGCAGCTGCTGCTGCTGCTGCTTCGGCTGCTGCTGTGCTTCGTGGGGAGTCCAGCAGCACCCCGTCCTCATCTGCTGCTGCTGCTGCTGCTGGCTTTCCTGCAAAGCCCCCTGGTGATGGCAGCGGGCTGCTGCGGCCTGCTGTTGTGACGCTACCCGGTACGGCAACAGGCGACGCAGCTGCAGACCCTGCAGCAGCAGCAGGTGCACCTGCAGCTGGCGAACCAGCTCGTGACAAGCTACCTGCTGCGCTAGCGTTTGCCAGTCGGCTCTGCTGCTGCGTGCTGCTGGCTGCTTTGCCGTCATCACCACTTGCTGCTGTTGCTGCTGCTGCTGCTTGTCCTGCAGGCATAGCGGCGCCCTTGGGATCAGCACCGCCAGCTGCAGCTGCTGCAGTGACAGATGCCAGGGGTGCTGCGGTGGGTTTGCTGCGGTTGAACCATGTGCTTGTCTTGTTCAGCAGGCCCTTGCCCACCTTGCTGCTCTCTGCAGCAGCACAACAAGCATCAAGAAGATTCATGTCTGGGCAATTGCGGGCAAGGCAGAGCAGTGCAGGACATCAGCATCTGCAGTGTGCCCTGAAGTACGTGCCTGACACTGCTGCCACCATACATTACCACACACCTCCAGACAGACAAGCGCCAGACTGCACAAGCTCACAACAAAAAGCATCGTTGCCCACTCTCCTTACCCAGCAGTGAAGTTGCAGCAGTAGCAGCCTGCCGTGCCCTCTCTGCCGCTTTGAACCTCATTGGGCTCTCCCCGGTTGCCGCCATGCGGTTAATCGCCGCCGCTGCTGCAGCTGCAGCCACTGGGTCAACATGCAAGTTCTGCAGGCCCTGGGCTCTATGTAACGTTACTTTGACCAGCTGCACTGAGGGGGTCTGGTACAGGTGGCCCCCCGATGTTTGCAGGACAGGGCAGCGGTTGAGCCAGGTCACGTTGCAGCTGTGAACAGGTTGTACCTCTGCACGCCCGCTGCCGACAGGGCCTGCAGGAGAGCAAGCAACAGCAGCATAAGTATGGTGTCTATGGTTGTTGGTTGCAACGCTGGGATGCCGTATTAGACCGAACTGCGACATGCAGGGGATGCTTCAGGCAAGAACGCACGCACAGCAGAGCGTAGGCGCGGTAGCTGCCCGCATCATGCTGCACTAACCACCAGCATGCACAGAGCACTACTGCATCCAACAACCTAAGCAGATGCAGCCAGGCCAGCAGCAGGCATCACCCTGCACTTACTCAGCAGATGCGCAGGCACTTGTGGCAGCGAGACCGCAGCAAGCTCCAGCACCATCACTTGGCTCTCTACCCCAAGCACCCAACCAGACTCAATCCCAGGGCTGCTGCTAACTGCCGCCGCTGCTGCTGGCGATGAGACGCTGCTAGCTGACCTGGCAGCTTTTGCTGCTGCTGTCTTGGCGTTTGCCTTGTGCAGCATGACCTTTGCTTGCAGCGGGGCGCCATCTGCCTGCAGCTTCTGCAGCAGCGGGCCCAGCAGCAGCTCGCCAGACGCAGTGACTGCATCTGAGCCCCATCGCTTGCTTGCATATATCTCCACCGACAGCACAGGGCTGCTGGCGCTGGCGCTGCTGTCTGTGTGTGCGCTTGCAGGAGAGCCAGGTGCTGCTATGCTGCCTGCAGCTGCTTGCAGGACACGTGTCGAGGCGACTTTCAGATCCCTGGGGCTCAACAGAAACGCCTCTTGGCTGCTGCTTGAGCTGCTGCTGGTGCTGCTGGTGCTGGTGCTGCTGGTGGTTGTAGCGGCGCTGCTGCGCTTGCCACACAGGTTGCGTGTGGTGAAGCGGCACGTTCCAGTGGACAACACGCAGTACACATCGCCCGCATCAGCATCGCTAGTGCAGATGCCAGACACGTGCAGCACCTGATAGAGGTTACATGGAGAATTGCAGCAGGCAGTACACAGGGATGGTCAGCCAAGAGAGCATCGGATGGGGATGATGATGAGTCAGGTTGACAAAGGGAGTTGGCAGCAGCTGCATGAAGAGCAGCATGCTCAAATGGAGAGGATGTTTGATGCGCCATCAGGCATAGATGCGTCCGTTTATGTCGTGTGCGGCCTGCTCAGGGCATGTGCACTATTGCTGCAGTTTCTCAGCAGTAGTTGCTGTCAGCTGTTGGCAGGTGCTGCTGCAATGCCCTGCTGCCGTCTGGCCAAACTGGGAACAACCGAAACGAACTGCCATGTACTGACGTTCATGATCGCTTTAATGTTCTTTGTACTGCGTGCTCTGCTTCAAATACCCCAGAATGCAGGGCACTCACCCTGATAAGCAGAGACGTATCCATTACTGCATGCAACGCGCGGGTTGCATTCAAATGTTGTAGCAGGATTGATCTTTCATGTTTTTGAAAACGAACTGTTCTTGTAGTGCGTGCTTTGCGTCTCGTATGCTGGAATTGGACGCAGTACAGTAGGACAGTACGAGACAGCCAGACCACGGCCAATCGCTGCAGGCACTCATCAATAGGCTGATCATCAGCAAACAGTCAGCCCAGCGTTCTCGCTGCTACACATGCAAGCTTGCACTGTTACAAGGGTTCTGCTCAGCTGGTCAGCACCAGCGGCACTATGCACATGTGGAGTGCACCAGGCTGTGAGACCCAAGACGCTATGCTGATAGATGATATAGAAACATCAGCTCTCAGGCTTTTGAATACAATCACAGCAGCTTGGCTCCATGGAACTGGAAGCCACATCATTTGCAAACAGAACACACATCCCTCAAACCCTACTTGCTGGTGGTACTGCTGGTTAGTGATACCCGGGCGTCATTGCCGCTTGTGCTGCTTGCCTGCGCCACCGCCGCGATGTGGCTTCCGCACGCCGCCGCTGTGCTGCTGCTGCCTTCCCTGCCCCTGCTTGAAGCCACCACCACCACCGCCGCCACGGCCCCCACCACCGCCACCACCATGCCGCCCTCTGCCCCCGTGCTGCCCTCTGCCCCGACCCCTGCCGCGCTGCTGCTGCTGCTGACCACCCCTGCCACCGCCCCCTCCTCTGCTGCCTTTCCAAGCACCTTGCTGCTGCTGCTCCTCCTCCTCCTCCTCACTACTACCATCCCCAGCACCAGCATCCTCACTATCCACATCATCATCATCATCATCATCATCATCATCGCCGTCATCATCATCTGCTGCTGCTCCTTCACTATCCTCCTCATCTGACAGTTGATACTCCTGCAGCTGATCCTCGCCTGCCTCTTCATCTCCCTCATCGCTGCCACCAGCTGCTGCTGCTGCTGCTCCCGCGCGTTTGAGCCGCTTCTCCTTCTGCCGCATCATGCGCTTGGCTGCTCCTGCAAGCAGCTCATCATCCTGCTCATCGTCTGATGCATCGCCTGCTGCCATCAGCTTGCCGAGGCCGCCTGCAGCAGGTAACAGTCAACAAAGATAAACAGGCATGTCGTTCACCTCTTGAGGAGACAGACACAAACCACACAGCTGCCAGACACACAAGTGGCTGACAGACGCAGCAGCAACGTGCAGGACCTTGAACATGGGTGCTGTGCTGCATGCACATCAAACACCCGGCGCAAAGCATGCACACTCCCATGCACAATAACCCCCATCTGCCTTTCAAATAGTGCGTGCAAACACACAAACTCAAGCACGCACTGTCTTCCTGCTCCTCCATGTCGCTGTCATCATCCTCATCCTCCTCTTGCTCCTGCTGCTGCTTGCGCTTGCGCTTGCTGCCCGGCTCCACGCCCAGCTGCATCTCCTTGGTGCTGCTGGAGTGCATCGCCATGCGCGCAGCAGCCTTCTGCAGCAGCTGCCCAGCAAACGACACCAGCGGAGACTGCAATGAACCGCAGCGATGGAGCGCAGGGAGGGCAGCGGCAGCAGACAGCAGCATGCTGGTCAGGTTGTTGCATGCCAAAGCAGCAATGAGTGATATTGAGCGGGCAGCCTTGCGCTGCTGGGCAGCCTGACCTACAGCACGCCATGCATCTGCAGCTATGCATAGCTCTCGGTCGCTACTCGGTGCAGCAGCACATACACACCTGACACATAGCACACAGGCTGCCATGTTTCAAGCGTCACATACACCGCATCCAACTGTTGGCAAACCCTACCCATCCCTGCAAACCCAGTACAACCTCGCCCACGCACCTTGGCCTTGTCCCTGTCATCCGCCATAAACCGCCCCGCAGCAGCCAAGTCCTGCGGTGCAAACGACACGCCGTCCCGCGCAGCGCCAACGTACACGATGTTGCGCTCTAGCGCATCCACCAGCTGCTTGGCAGAGCGCCTGAAGCGCTCCACTGCGCAGCCCTTGATGAAGCCGCGTAGCGCAACGCAAGGCAGGTGTGCTGCCTCCGGGAAGGCGATGCATGTGGCCCACTGACGCAGGTGGTCCGCCAGCAGCTCCAGCACCTGATGAGCGGACAAAAGGCAAACGATGACAGTTGAGAACCAAAAGCTGTTGACAGCAGCCTGAGCATGACACATCTACATCATCTGTAGGGGTGCAAGCAGTTCGTTTGGCTGGCGCAGGACACACGCTGAAACATATACATATACTCTCACCATGTGTTCAACATCAAGACCTCATGGTTTTTTCAAACTGGCGCAGGACACACGCTGAAACATATACATATACTCTCACCCTGTGTTTTCAAACTGGCGCAGGACACACGCTGAAACATATACAAACAGAGCCGGGAGCAAGACACCTTACGGCCGCTGCACACAGCCGCACTGCTCATCCTGCAAGCATCGCCCAGGTACAAGCCCATCCAGACCACTATCCACAACTGCAGTGTGGCACAGTCAAAGTGTGCCACATGCTGACCTGGTTGACCACCTCCTCCTGCAGTGACGCCATTTTGAGCTGCGTCTTGCTCAGCCGCAGCAGCAGCAGCATGTCGGGCGCAGCAGCGGCACCGCCGGTTGGTGTGCGTTTCAGCTCGCTCCACTGCAGCATCTCCAGCAGCAGCGGGCTCACTGGGATGTACACGCCTGTGGTCTGCAGGAACAAACATCAGCAGCAGCATTGGGTCGGTAGTTTGGATGGATGATGGACGGATGATGCTTCTTGCACTGCAATGCAGAGATGCTGCACCACATACAACACATATAACACACGCTTACCATACGCACTGACCCAGCTAGTGCAAACAGACTGCAGCCTTTGATACTCCGGTTACCGCCAGTCAACACGTCAGGGTGCACTTATCTTTCACTTGCTGTCTTCAATTGCTGTCAAGAAACACACCTGGCCTAGCCTGTTGAGTGCACGTATCAGCCGCAGCCGGATGGGGAAGTAGCGCGGCGTTGGCACCAGGCGTGCAGCTCCCAGCAGCAGCTGGCTGAGCGGGTACACCAGCGGCTGCAGGCTGCCCTGCGGTGCTGCAGCTGCCAGCACCTTCACCCACAGCTCAAGGCAGTTGAGCGTCTGCAAACCAAACCAAGGCAGGGTGGGATTTACTCTTGATGTATAGGAAGCAGGCTGGCTGGCGGATGGATGACAGAGACCAGATGTGAACACCAGGTGTGCACTGCAACGGAATCATACTGAGCGTGCATATTGCAGCTGGCCCACATGCCTGCCGCAGTCAGACGCAAGGTTTGCAGCATATGCTCGCGCCGGTTGCTCTCAGTGTATGTAGTGTTGCAGCGCACCTGCCAGCAGTAGACCTCCTTGTGTGCATCTTGTGTCTTGGCAGATAGCGCATTGCGCAGCAGCACTGCCAACTCACGAATCGCCACAAAGCCAACCTGCAAGTTATTCGCAGCAGCGCCAGCCACAACACGCACACCAGTTGTGATCAGGGGATACCAGGAGTGCAGGCTCTAGGATGCTGGACATACACTGCACAGCTACAGGCTTCTCGATAATAATGGAAGCCATTGCACACTTTGCATGCGTGCTGGTACAACTGCCTGACCTTGCATGAAATAGATACATGGAACATTGAAATCCGTCACCCACCTGGTACGTCACAGCCAGGTCCAGGCTCTCGGGATGATAGACATACACTGTGCAGCTATTTGCCGCTTGTTGTTACTGGAAGCTAGCGCACACTTTGAAATGTTATATCTCTCATACCCCCCTGGTGCTTCCTAGGCAGGTCCAAGCATGCGTGCTGGTACATTGCCTGACCTAGCATGCACGTACATGACGCTTTGCCAAAGGAATGATTCCTCTACCCACCTGGTATGTCACAGCCAAGTCCAGGCTGCTGAGCTCCACCACCCCCGCAGCCATGAAGGCCAGCGCAGGCAGCGTGGCAGGCGACACAAACTTGGCATTGGCAGCGTACGCGCGGTACGCACCGCGCAGCACTGTCTGCAGCGCTGGAGGGGGCAGCACCAGGCCAAGCTGACGCACCAGCAGCAGCGCCTACAGAAGGGAAGAAAGTCATAGAGCTGAGGTCAATGCAAGTGTGTGGCAGAGACAGCGCAGAGCCGGTGGTTACAGCAAGAGCAGCACCAGGCCCAGCTGGCACACCAGCAGCAGCGCCTGCGGAAGGGATGAAAACCAGAGAGTCGAGGTCAATGCAGATGCGTGTGCAGAGACAGCGCAGCGCTGGCAGCGGCAGCACCAGGCCCAGCTGGCGCACCAGCAGCAGCGCCTGCGAAAGGGAAGAGAATCAAAGAGCTGAGGTCAAGCAACTGCGTGTGCAGAGACAGCGCAGCGCTGCCGGCGGCAGCACCAGGCCCAACTGACGCACCAGCAGCAGCGCCTGCGGAAGAAAACAAATCATAGAGCTGAGATCGATGCAGATGCGTGTGGCAGGGACAGCGCAGAGCCAGAGTTCGCAGCAAGAGCAGCAGTAAATAGCAGTGCGTAGATCCTGCCATTTGCTGAGCGCATTATGACTTGATGCACATGCAACAACATGCAGGCGTCACGCCTGACTAACAATTGAGAGCTCAACATGGAACAGAGCCCAGCAAACATTGCACATGAAACTGCGCACTTCACCATGCAGGCGTGTTGTGTATCCTCGTGTTGTCTGCTGCATTATTCTCCCACGCCCAGCTTGCGATCTTGGTGACACAATTCATACATCAGCACACGCCTTCAGCACAGTTATCACCCTTTTAATCATTATACTAAGTAATAGCGAACGGACCTTCGGCATATTGATCATTCAACTCCTTGTCTTACGAGCAGCACCCTCACCTGCAGGCGTGGCGCATTCTCCTTCTCCCCGCTGCCAAACAGCTCCAGGCCCAGCTTCAGCAGCTTCTTGGTGAGCCGCGGGTAGGGCCCAAAGAAGGCCGCAGACGGCCGCAGCCTGCGCAACGTGTAGGCGCTCATCTCGGGCTGAGTCATGGAGGCCAGCAGGTGCAGGCTGTTGCCCAGGTACGACTTGACCAGCGGCTCGACCTGCACGCATGTGGAAGGTACAGCATATGAAAAGCGAGTTCGTGGCTCCAGCCAACACGGCCTTTCTTCAAATAGGAAGGATCCAGAAAAGCAGACGACGGTGGTGTATCATGTAAGGCAGATTTGCACTGGCAGGTGCAAGCTGTTGCCCAGGTACGACTTGACCAGCGGCTCAACCTGCGCGTGACACAACAAGAGGGAGCACGGAAAGCGGGAGACGAGAATGTGAGAGGTATACCTGCCGAGGCGGTACTGCACTGGCAGATTCAGGCTGTTGCGCAGGTACCACTTGACCAGCAACTCGACCTGCGTGCATGAAACGAGAGGGAGCCAGGGAAGCAGGTGAAAGAGGTGAGGTGAATATGGGAAGGCACAGTTGCATTGGGTTCAGGCTGCTGCGCAGGTGTGCCTTGACCAGCCGCTCAGCCTCTGCATGTGTGGGGCAAGGGGGGGGGGGGAAGGACAGCAGAGGTAATGCGTGCGTGACTGCAGCCATCACGGCCTTTGCCCACCAAACCTGCCACGCGCTCAGCCAGCAACAGAGACAAACCCCTGCTGCATGCACAATGCACGTTACTGTCATGACACGCACCCTCCTCCACCGCGGAGCCTTAGGCACGTGCTCAGCCAGAAACCCAACAAAGGAGTACAGACACAAACAATTGCCACATGCACATGCAAACGCAAGCACAATCTGCAAGCTGCTAAGGCACGCACCTTCCTCCACCGCGGAGCTTTGGGCACGTGCTCCGACAGCAGCACGCCAGGCTTGCCACCCCCCGCAGCGCCAGTGGCACCAGCAGCAGCAGCAGCGCCAGATCCTGCAGCAGCACTTGACGCGTCCTGCGGCAGGCCCAGCATGCGTCTGAAGATGCCGTCTGCCTCCTTTAGCATGAACAGCATCACGCGGTTGAACACGGCGCCGCTGCTGATGGTAAGAGTGCTGGTTAGCTGCTGCTCGGTGTCACCGTAGTGGCAGGCGACCCTGCAGGCAGTGCAGAAAGTGCAGGTTGTGCAACTTGACTTGTGAGTTGAGCGGCAGTTGTAGCAGCAGCAGAAATGCGATAATAGAGGAAGACAGAGCCGTGTTCATATAACGGGGGCGATGACAACCAGCAAATGCAGATGGTTAGATCAGATGTGTAGTTTGTGGGTGAGTATGAGGTGTCCAGGGGTGAATGACTCAGGGTTGCGCGGGTTGAGTCAACCGCGAGTAAGTGAGCCCAGGCGGCTGCTGCCGCTGCTGTGTGGTGCCTTGTCCGCTGTCAGGCCCCACGGGAGCAGGGGATGAAGCAAGGAAGCACCACATCATGCATAGACTTCCACATGCTTCAACCACACACACAACAGCTGCCAAACAAAACAGCCTACTCATGCAACTGAACCTGACACCAAGTTCAAAGTGCACAAGCAGCAACCAACCTCTACCCCCGCCCACCTGTATGCCTTGATGAGCTGCATCATGGCACCCATAGACGCCTTCTCAAGTGCCGCCTTGCACCAGCCATCCACCATGGCACTCGTCACATGCATGCCCTTCTTCTCAGCTTCCTCCTCTTCGTCACTCTGCTGCTCATCGCCTGCCTCGTCATCGTCATCTGCATCATCATCATCATCATCTGCTGCTGCTGCTGCGGCCTTCTTGCTGGCCTTGCTGGGTGCTGCTGCTGCTGCCTTGGCGGCCTTAGCTGGCTTGCCTGCTGCTGCCGCTGCAGCTGCTGCTGCTTCATCGTCGCTGTCGTCACCAGCTTCATCCTCAAGGTCTGATTCATCATCGTCACCGAAGCCAAGCAGCTCAGCGTCGGTTTGCTGCAGCAACAGAGCATCACACGCCACAGCACAGCAGGAACATCGTCAGAGAAGGCAGTACCAGAGCAAGGGGGGGGCGTGCGCTAGTAATGGGAGATGTCAGCAGCATTCAAAGCAATGGAATTGCTGAAATATGGCAACGAACCTGCCACAAGCTTACCTGCACCCCTGCTCCTCAACACAGACATATGTAACACACATTCACCTGTGCCTGACTCTGCGCTTTTATTGAGAGACATTCACCTCTGCCTGACTCTGCGCTTTGAGTGAGAGACATTCACATCTGCCTGGCTCTGCGCCAATCCTGCACACATGCTACCCATCACACAATAACACAATATTTATGAAAAGATTCATGACAAGGTATATGCAGCCTCATCTTTGCAGGAAGCACACCTGCAGGTAAGCGTAGAACTCGGGGTCCCTCTCCCTTAGCGCCTCCAGCTGCTGCTTGTGGCGCGACACGGCTCCCTTCAGCTTCACATTGTCTGCAGCAACAGCAGCAGCCTGCGCACCACCAGCTGCTGCTGCTGCTGCTTCATCATCCTCATCATCACTGCTGCTGCCCTCTTCCGCACCATCATCGTCACCAGCTGCTGCTGCTGCTGCCTCATCATCATCCTCAGACCCTGAACCCAGCAGCTCTGAGTCCTCGTCCTCGTCACTAATGTCATCTGAACCTGTTACATCTTCGTCATCCTCTGAGCCGCTCAGCTGCTGCTGCTCGGCATCATCATCTGAATCTAGACCAGCCGCCTGCTGCTGCTGCTCCTCCTCAAAGCCGCCATCAAGGAACTCATCCAAGTCCATCTCGTCAAGCCGCTTCTTTGCAGGAGCCGCCCGCTGCTGCTGCTGCTTGCCGCCAGCGGACGGTGCTGCTGCTGCTGGCTTCTTCCCGCCTGCATTGACGAACAGTATGTGTGGTGTGCAGGAAGAAGATGTGAGAAGAGGGCAGCTGAAGGCCTCACTCAAGAGATGGCTTGAGACTAACGGTTTACTGGTGTGCTCCGAGATGCTGTGTATGTGCTGTATGCTGCCACATGCATAAAGTGCCTGTACAGCTTACTACAGTGTGCACATTGTGAGATGGGACAGCAGCGGCTGATGTTGCAGCCGGCAACTTGTTGAGCGTGGCTGCCCTGACAGCCTGACATGGAAGCTGCGCAGCTGGCTGCTGCCCAGTTCTGCTTTTCATTGTTGCCCCTGACATCAACAACGTTTCTTTTGTAAACAACACAATCAACTGTTTTAAAGCACAGCGCACGCATGCTTTAAAACATTAAATGCATGAGTGCACTGACGCTGTGGTCCAGCTCAGGGCCATCAGTGATTAGGGTTTAGGGCGACCATTGAATGAGAGACCGTGCCGGGCGAGTGCTTGTGCGTTGATGGTTTTGGCCGTATCTGGCCCTAGCTTGTGGGTTTGCACCTACCGGTTAGGAACCACTAAAGGTGGTTTGGGAGTGGCTCCCTTCTTGGGTTCCTCTCTTGCTAGAAAAACGTGTAATTGATTGATTGCACGCATGCTGCATGTGAACTGCACTGCGGCAATCAAGCAGGCCCGTTGCTGTGATAACAAGGCCTGACATTGCAGCCACTCACCAGCTGATGGCTTGCGGGCATATGTGTGCTTTTTCTTGAACTGCGCCTGTCCCTTTTGTTTCTTTTGGGCAAACTTCTTGGTGGCTTTGTTGATTTTGCTCATGTTGCTGTCGTGTGCTGCTGCTGCTGCTGCTGGTGCTGGTGCTGCTGCTTGTGTCAGGTAACGCTACAGGCGGCTGCTGGGAAAACAACAATGTCGATCAAGACTTCACAACCACGGCAGAGCTTCAACAGGAGGCTCAGCTGACATATATGTCACTGTACCGGCGGCAAACACTTCGCTAGCACGAGACAGCTTACGTAAAAGCTTTAGCGCACTACATGGTGCTTTCGAGCGTGTCAAAACGCTGGAGGGAGTGCCTGGTTCATGACTGGTCACTAACACCTTCTGAATCGCTGTCGTCAGCCCATCAAAAGCGTTTGAATCGCTTTTACACTATTTTTAGTGGAGATGCTCGTTTTCAACGCTGTTGGCCAGCTATAGACGTACTGCTGTAGCACTCGCGGGGTCACTGGTCAAGTGTGTGTTGACGATCCCACGCCCAACGCTGTCACTGAGACTCTTCAATCATGTTAGGGCAGCTGACGCGGTCGCCAGCCTGTCTGGTTGGGCTGCGCAGTTCCAGTCACCTGATGGCCAGGCTATCACAGAGCAGTAGACCGGCCAAGTTGCAGCGCACAATCACTTCTGCAATGTCACAGGTACGCCAACAGCATAGCTCTTATCATACTGTGATCAATTTGGCGCCTACTGCATGCTCGCTACGGTGTTTGGCACCCAAGTTGCTGCTGGTGTAGCGGCCTCATCCTGAATGCTGCCTCTGCAAGCAAACATTGGGGGGCTTGATACATGGTTGGCATTATACATACCATGGCGGGTGAGAACACAAGTCAACATGCAAACCACGTTGTGTGTGGTGCTGCTCACGCTGACCAGGAAGCAGCAGCAGCAGCAGTGCCACAGCAACCACAGCAGACTGCTGAGGGCAATGGCACGCAGCAGCAGCAAACACAGCAGCGCAAGGTTGGAGCAGCAGGGCCACGCAGCAGCAGCAGCAAAGAAATGGTTGACACCAGTCCACCGCGAGGTAAGCAGCATACGTCAACCACCAGCTGGGCACATGCAGTATCCTCGCAGGTGTCGCTTGAGCCCTACGTCATGCCATGCAAGCAGCCACCACTGCACATTGCTGTGTTGCGGGCCTAAACAACAGCCAAACTGTTCAGCACATGTCAGTGGCGCATTGACTTGCAACGGCAGGCACTGCAGGGCTGGTGCCTGTACATGTCTGCGGCTGGCAAAACAGAAAAGCATGCAAGAATGTCATTTAACAGAATTGGCGACGCCTGATAAGGTGCTGATGCATGTGGCATGCAGTTTACACGCGCCTGTGCGCAGCTGCGCAGCAGCTCAGTAGTACAGCATGCAGCTCTGGCGGAGTTGGGTGGCTGTCGGGTCTCAGTGTGCTGCTTTGTTGTGCGACCTCATCTCAGTTGCAGCAGATAGCGCACTTCAGAATTCAGTTTGTATCTTCTTCATGGCCCAGCTGCACCTCTTGGTACAAAACCTGCACACCTGCACACCTCCAGCACATGACACTGTGGCTGGGAATTTGCGCGACAACTTAACAATTTTCCCCATGCAGGCACGCGTGACTTCTACCCAGAAGACATGCGCCTGCGCAACTGGCTGTTTGGGGAGTGGGCCGCAGTCGCGCAGCTGTTTGGCTTTGAGCAGTTTGACGTGCCGGTGCTAGAGAGCGAGGAGCTGTTTGTCAGGAAAGCTGGCGAGGAGATCACAGACCAGCTGTACAACTTCCAGGTGCGAAGACGTCCGTTGTGAATTGTGAACTTCCTTTTGTGAACTTAATTGCTGAGTTGCCGCGCAGCTGTCGCAGCAAGCGTACTGTCTCTACTGCCATGTGGATCCATAGTATGGCACCATTGTATACTAGCGGTATTGGAGCCTTGCAGTGAGTGAGTGTGTGTCTACGCGAGATGTGTTACACTTAACATCCGCGTACGTTGAGGGAGGGGGTGTGCGTGACGTATGGTCTTCACACCCCCTACCATTAGAGCCTTGCAGGTGTGCCGGGTTGTACCACCTGGCAGTGCATCAGTTGAATATCTCGTAATTGGTGGTTGCCCCCTCTTGCTCGAGACACGCGTTATTGGTTGAGTGACTGGAAATTGATTGGTAAGTTGCTGTTGCCGCTGCTGTCGCCGGCCTGCAGGACAAGGGTGGGCGGCGAGTTGCGCTGCGTCCTGAGATCACCCCCAGCCTGGCCAGGCTGGTGCTGGGCAAGGGCAAGGGCATGGCTCTGCCTGCAAAGTGGTGGATCATCGGACAGGTGAGGCAGCAGCGGCAGCAGCAGCAGCGACAGCAGCAGCAGCAGCGACAGCAGCAGCAGCAGCAGCAGCGACAGCAGCAGCAGCAGCGGCAGCAGCGGCAGCAGCGGCAGCGGCAGCAGCAGCAGCAGCAGCAGCAGCAGGAGGGTGAAGTTTGAGCTATAGGATGTGCCTGCCAGTGTGTGGGTGCAGGGTGCAGTTGCTTGCTGCACAGATGCAGCAACAGCAGCAGCAATGGCTTTACAGGATGCGATTTCAGGATGGTAAATAAATTATCGGCAGCAGCAGATGTACAAGCAGCCACGACTCGATGTGACACGCCGCAGCAGGTCAACCAAGCCATTTGCTGCATTAAATCCGTGCGCATTGCTCCAATGAGACCCAGAAAGTATTATGCTACATCCAATTGCTTCATGCTGAAGGGCAGTTGTATGCTTGCTTATGCACTGACGGCTATCGATACTGCTGCTGTGGTGCTGTGTTGTGCTGCTGCCAGTGTTGGCGCTACGAGCGCATGACGCGTGGCCGCCGGCGGGAGCACTACCAATGGAACATGGACATTGTGGGGGTGCCCGGTGAGTGACTGGCTGTGCACGGGTGACTATACACCTATCAACATATGTGTACATTTGGGGCTGCGCGAGCAGCGTGAAACATACACATGCGAGACGTGGACATCGCGCGTGTGCCAGGTGGATAGCAGCTAGTGGTTGCTGCCTAATGGTTTGTGAAGAGTTGAGTGTCTTTGTTTGGGCACTAGTCACCTAGTACCCCAACATGGCCACACAACTTTACATAGAGCATTAGGCAGCAACCAACAGCCAAACTAGTTGAGCTGTGTTGTTTTGTGCTGCACTGGCAGGTGTTGAGGCCGAGGCTGAGCTGCTGGCTTGATACATGTTCTAGGCAGTTGGCTTTGTCTATGTTGTATTTGAAAGGTTCTACACTGAGTGTTGTCTTGTGCTGCACTGGCAGGTGTTGAGGCTGAGGCTGAGCTGCTGGCTGCGATCACAACCTTTTTCTCCCGAGTGGGCATCACTTCAGCTGACGTGGGCATCAAGGTATCTAGCAGGAAGGTGCTGGCAGCAGTGCTGGACAGGTACCAGGTGCCGCGCGAAAACTTTGCACAGGTGGGGCTCACAGCGCAGGGTTTGGGGTTGTGTTCTTGGTTTGGTGGGTGCGGCAGTTGACAGGAGAGGACTGCATGACGCGCATTGGCTGGTAGGTGTTCAGGGGTGTTGAGATGCACGGCATGTTGTGCTGGCAGTTGGCTTGGCTTTTGCACAGTATGTACAGCTATGTAAGGCCCTGGAACCTGCTGGTTCTGTTTTTCAGCGCTCAGGGTGCTGGCTGTGCGCTGTCGGCCCGATGAAGCAGGGTTTGATCCACAGCAATGCGCTGTAGTTGTTTCAGGACCCTTTGCTGACGTCAAGTCCGCTGTTACACCTTTTGCTGTAATGCATATAGGTGTATGTGACTGTGGAAATGCTTGAGAAGCTGCCACTGTTGACGTCAAGTCTCCCATTGCCTTTTGCTGTGATACATAAGGTGTGTGTGATTGTGAGCAAGCTTGAGAAGCTGCCGCTGCTGATGTCAAGTCTGCCGTTGCCTTTTGCTGCAATGCGTGCAGGTGTGTGCGATTGTGGACAACCTTGAGAAGCTGTTGCTCCTGATGTTAAGTCCGCTGTTGCCTTGTGCTGCAATGCGTGCAGGTGTGTGTGATTGTGGACAAGCTTGAGAAGCTGCCGCTCCTGATGTCAGGTCTTCCATTTTTGCTTTGATGCATACAGGTGTGTGTGATTGTGGACAAGCTTGAGAACCTGCCGCTCCTGCAAGGCAGCACCCCGCTGCACCAGTAGCTAGCCAAATGAGCCGCAACCCCTGCCAGCTCCTGCTGCGATGCTGACATCAAGTCTGCCGTTGTTGCCTTTTGCTGCGATGCTCACAGGTGTGTGTGATTGTGGACAAGCTTGAGAAGCTGCCCCGTGACAAGGTGGAACAGGAGCTGGCAGCACTGGGCGTCAGCCCTGACGCAACAGAAGGTGAGTAAAGTAACAAAACACTGCAAGCTGCATGCATCAGATGTAAGGCTGTATCTTCTCTACCTTGTGGCTGATGTTTGTTGGTGGTGGTCTGCCTTGGGTAGTGCATGGCTGTTGGAAAGGTCCTAAGTGGCCGGGTGTCCCTGTGCTAGAGCAGCAGCGCATGCCACAACACCTTGCAACCACTGCCCGTCTCCTGCACACTGCGGCTAGAGCGCTGCTCTGCTAGGGACCTATGCAGCTAAACCTCACACCAGCATCTCCAGAATGAACATCCAGCACTAGGGTCCGTGATGGCGTAGGGCGTAGGGACTACGGCGTAGGAAAAACCGACGTAGGATACGCCGTAGGGTTGCAAATGACCCCGTAGAAGGCATTCACAGCCGTAGGCGCCTACGCCTTACTCTACGGCAGTTACCTACGTTGAACGGCGTTGACTGGGGTAGGCAGAGGGCATCGTAACGCTTACAAACTACTCAAAACAACATCAAAACAACATCTTAACATCTTATGCTCTTTGTGCGATTCGTAAGCCTCGCATGGTTGCAGTTGGCATCGCGCAAAGTCAACCACGGGTTCGAGCAGCAATCAAACCGGCGCCTTTGGTCAGCAAGTACGTATAAGGGCAGCAACGCCTCATGGTCATATTCAGCATAACTTTTCATACTTCTCGATGCTTTCGCACGGCTTAAGATTGCTGAACAGCGCAGCATCTTATGTTTCTAGAACTGCTGGCAGGTGTCACACTGTGACAGGTGTTATGCTGCCGAACAATCCACTAGGGCCAGCAGCTTCTCCAACAGATCAGCTGCGAATGCTCTGACGCAAGCGCTCCCGTCAGGAGCACTTCATGTGAATGCTGAGCCAAGTATCAGCCACAGCAGCAGCAGCAGCAGCGCGTGTTAACACCTGGCACAGAAATGAGATGGCTCTTGATGTTTTTACCAACTTATGCTGTGCAACTCCAGCTGATATGCAGCATAGCATGTCCAGGCTGCCTCTACCTAACACAGGCTGCTGGCCGCACACGTTCACCGTTCGCGCCGCGCACCAGGTGACCGCGCCGGCAGCCGCCGCTTTGTCACCTGCCACAGCAGCATCTATGTACAGGCTACTGCCGCAAAAAGCAGATAAAACAATTAAAGTTATCAATAGGAACAACATACCATTTTCAGAAATTGATTTGGGGTCCTGCCTGAAAAGTTGGCCTGAGGCCCTACGCCTACGGTTAGGAAACCTACGCCACTACGGGGTAGCCTACGGCCCCTACGGCAGTAGGGGGCTTTGAAACCTACGGCTGCCACGGACCCTAACATCACACCTGCCATGTATGCTCGTGTGACTTTACGTTCTGTCTCCTGCCGGCCACACATCTGCACGCCTGCCGCAGGCATCTTTTCGGCGCTGTCGTGCCGCTGCCTAGACCAGCTGTGACACAGCTCTGCTAGGAACCTAGTATTCAAACCTCAACCCAGCATCTCAAAAATCAGCGTCTGTCCTGTACGCTCCCATGACTCTACGATGTGCTACGCTGCCGGCCACGCATCTGCACATCTGCATCGCAGGCATCTTGTCAGCGCTGTCGTGCCGCTGCCTGGACCAGCTGGGGGAGCTGCTGAGGACCTATGCAATAAAACCTCAAGCCAGCATCTCAAAAATTACACGCACCTGCCCTACATGCTCCTGTGACTTTACGTTGTGTTTGCTGCCGGCCATGCACCTGCACATCTGCCGCAGGCATCTTGTTGCCCCCTCTGGCTGTAAACATGTGTCATTATTTGATTGATTGATTGCCGCAGGCATCTTGTCAGCGCTGTCGTGCCGCTGCCTAGACCAGCTGGGTGAGCTGCTGGGCGAGTCTGGCGCTGATGCGCTGGCTGACCTGCAGCAGCTGTGGGCGCTGGCAGACGGCTACGGCTTCAAGGACTGGCTCGTGTTTGATGCCAGCGTGGTGCGCGGCTTGGCATACTACACAGGTGCGGCGGTTGTTATCGTTAACGTTGTCGCAGTTTCTCGTTGATGCTATGGTTGGTGTTGAGTAGCACGGGAACTGACCAAGGCCTCTGAAAGTAGAAATGTTCATCTGACGCTGCAGCAGTGTGTGTGTAGCCTGGCCGGTGCAGGCGTCAGCAGTTAACTGCCTGTCATGGATTGAGTGGGCCTCATGTGTTAGGCATACATGCATGTGGTGCTTCCTTGCTTCATGCCCTGCTCCCGTGGGGCCTGACAGCGGACAAGGCACCGCACAGCAGCGGCAGCAGCCGCCCAGGCTCACTTACTCGAGGTTGACTCACCCCGCGCACCCCTGAGTCATTCACCCCTGGACATGATGCTACACCATCACCTTCCGTTGCCTTTTGTGCTGAAACCATTATGTACACCTTACATGCGCCTCATCCTGCTGTTGAGTTGCAGTGTTGAGCAGCATGCCAGACGTAAATTCCCTGGTTTACTGCTGGTTCCACTGCCAATACCCCTCGGCTGCCCTCATCCTCATGCTGGTGTCAAGTGTTAGCGCAACACGCTGTGCTGAATCATTTATGCATTCATTCGCTGGTGGCTGCAGGTGTTGTGTTTGAGGGCTTTGACCGAGCAGGGCAGCTGCGCGCGATCTGCGGTGGCGGGCGCTACGACAAGCTGCTGGGCACGTTTGGAGGCGAGGACGTGCCGTGTGCGGGCTTTGGCTTTGGCGATGCCGTCATCGTAGAGCTGCTGAAGGACAAGAAGCTGCTGCCCGCGCTGACTCAGCAGGTACGAGCAGATTAAGAAGTGGACTTCAATCATGATTCGTTTGCCTTGTGCTGCTTGCTTGGCGTTGACTTGAGAAAGGATTTGACAGCTCAGTGGCCCTCCAGTGGTGGTCGTTAGCAGCAGCAGCTCAGCAGATGCAAGTCCTGCAATGCCTGCTTCAAAGCAAAACAGGCAGCATCTCTCTGGCCATGCTACTCACATTGCAGTGCGGTCGCTGGCACTGACGCCTGATCTCATTGCCGCCACACTTATGGTAGGAGGTGTGAAGGTGCATGAGGTCTTTTTCATCGTCACACACGCCTCCTCCTTCAACTTACGTGGGTGTTAACTGTGAACACACCACGCGTAGCTCATTCATTCGTTCATTTTGCCGCCACACCGTATGTTGTAGGTGGATGATGTCATCATGGTCATGCATGAGAGCCTGCGGCCTGCTGCTTGCGGCATAGCAGCCAAGCTACGCGCTGCTGGCCGCCGCGTGGATGTCATCCTAGAGGCAAAGAAGATGAAGTGGGCGTTCAAACAAGCTGAGCGCAGCGGCGCTTCGCGATTGCTGCTGGTTGGGGGCGAGGAGTGGCAGCGGGGTGCTGTTGCTGTGAAGGATCTGGCGTCTCGCGAGCAGACAGAGGTGCCCCTGGATCAGCTGGTCTGAGCAGCTAGCGATGTAAACTATCCATTGTCTGCGATATGAGGGATGGGAACCCTTCTGCACGGGGTGTGTGCAGTGATTGCCTGTCTGGGAGTTGCTGGCAGCCAGCACTGCAGTGCAGCACGCTCATCACACCACAACCATGACCCTTGGGGGACATGCCGCATTTACAGGCTTGCATTGTGCATGCATACGCCGACTATGTATGGTCTAACTGAATGGCACTGCTGGCCGGGACTGATGTTCATCTCTTCAGCAGAGAAGGATGGTCCGCAGTGGTATCCCATCGCATCCTTGCCAAGTACGATGCAGGCTATGAGCGGCACGGCATTCTGCATCGTTTCAGTCATAAAGCGAGTCATAATTCTGTGAATATGCACATCGCAATCGGTCACAGCGGGGTTACTTTTCGAAAGTGCGGTAATCGCTCCAGCCTACCAATTATCGGACTTGGCAGCTGACTAGAGCTGATTATGCGCTATATATACCATATCTAGAGCTGCAACTTGCGTTTCCAACGATTGTTGAGGCTGCAACACGCACCTACTCAGAACGCGGGAGCGCCAGTACGCAGCAAGCTTGTGCCGACAAGCCACGGTAGTCAGGAGTGTTTGAGTAAAGGTTTTTTAGCTTACATTTTGCAGATTTTCAGGATGCGTTGGCTTCTGGGACTTGAGCACGTCCATGCGCAGCAGCAGGATGGTGCGGCCAGCGGGAGGACTCCTCTACTGTCAGCTGGCTGGGAGCTCAGGTGAACGACACATACACAATGTGACATAGAGCAACTCAGCGTCGATGAAGCAAGCTGTCTCGAAGGGCTGCTGTCAACAACATCAGTGTCATCAACATCAGCAGCAGCAGGAGCAGCAGCAGCGGCAGCGGCAGGAGCAACAGGTTGCAGCACTTGCAGCATGTGGAGCCAGGAATTCATGAAAGCAGCAGCAACACCTGAGGCACGCTCGCCCATGACAGCACGGCAGTCTTAGCTCAAGACTATGTCACAAAGGCTAGCCGCTAGCAGCCACTGTTGCCGCTGGTACCACTATGAAGAGGCAGCCCACTGACGCTGCAACCTTCACACCATGTCACTGCAGGGTGGCAGGGCTATTTGTCATCTTTGCTGCGTCCATGTGCAGTCTCATCACGCTGTGGTTCAAGAACACAAACACAGCGGTGCCGCGGCTGCTGCGTGCCTTCAGCGGAGGCATCATCACAGCACTTGCACTGGTGCACATCGTGCCAGAGGTTTGTGCAGCTTTTCACCACATTGCTGCTGCCCTGTTGCCGTTTTCAAAGTTGGCATCGCAGACAGGCAATGTATTTACATGATTAAGCGCCATCTGTGCCTGCAGTCAGCAAGTGCTGCCCTGCGGTGTCACTGCACCCCAAAGCGGCTCCCAAGCGGCTCCCAAGTCAGTTCAAGTAGCAGTGCTGCATTAAATGATGTTTGTGCAGCGTCGATACGGTCGCCCTGTACCTGGTTATCATAGCATGGCATTCTGCTCAAACTTCAACTTGAACAAGCACCACAAACCAGGTTCCCATCAAGCATCACCTGCCCTTACCTCATAGATTTAAATCAACTTTTGCTGTCTATTGCACCTCATATTGCAGGCACTAGAGCAACTGGAAGGTCTGCCGCTCAACTTCCCCGTGCCAGTTGGCGGCTGTGCCATCCTTGTTGGCATCCTGCTGCTAGTCATCCTCGACAGCACCATTGCAGCCATCCTCGCCCCAGAGTCCTACAGAAATGCGCTGCAGGAAGACGAGAATAACACTGTTACAACAGATCCCAGCCCACGCAAGGGCACCCTGCACTGCCACAACAGCAGCAGCGCAGCGCCGGTGTCAGCACCGGCAGCATCCATGAAGACCATCCGCCAGGGCGTTACTGCTGTTACAATGGAGCTTGGCTGCATCTTCCACAGTGTTATTATTGGCATCAGTGTGGGCGTTATAACGGGTGACAAGCACCTGGTGCTGACGATGATCACAGCGCTGGCAATTCACCAGGGCCTGGAGGGGCTGGCACTTGGCAGTGTGCTGGCGCTGACAAACTTCACGACTATCAAAAAGGTGCTGATGCTGTTCCTGTACAGCATCACAACACCCGCAGGTGAGTGCAGTGACACATATGCTAGGCTATCAGGGAGTGCAGCAAGTATTCGCTGATTGACATGTTGTTGGTTGGAGCATGTGCAGCAGAAGAGCTGCAGCTGGCACCATGTGCTATCTTATGCCGTTGACGGCAGAGCAGGCCGCAACTTGATGTGACACAGAGTCCTGTTGGAGTGCGAGCAATTTAGTCATGCAGGCAGCAGCTACAAAGCACGCTGTGGTGCTGCACATGCACATGCCAACCTCCATCGCTTGCTGCTCCACCCCTTACACCCGACCCTCCCGCAGGCATTGCGATCGGCATCACCATCGCCACAACTTACGACGCCAACAGCGTTGTCAACAGGGCTGTGCAGGGTGGCCTCAACGGTGTGTCAGGGGGCATGCTGCTGTACATTGGCCTCACGCAGCTGCTGTCAGAAGAGTTTAGCCAGGGAGACCTGACTGTGCGGCCTGGCCTGCGCTTTGGCATGTACCTGGCAATGGTGCTGGGTGCTGGCGCGATGTGTGCGCTGGGAATTTGGGCCTAAAACGACGGTTGCAGATTGTGTTGACCCACCCAGCAGCACTCTTAACAGCAAAGCAAGCAGAGCAAGGCAAGCGCATGGGCTGCTGCCCAATGCTGCTTGCATGGCAGCAGCTGGCAGCGATTGGCCAAGTGATTGACCTGCTGCAAGGGCAGAAGTGTGCATGCAAGTTGTGAGAGCAGCGGCAGCAAGCGGCAGCAGCAAATGCTGCTGCCAGCAGTGCTGCGGCGGGCTCCTAGAACATATACAAAACATGATGGTGTAAAAAACCAAGCACGCTAGCGCTGTTTCATTTGACTAGGGGCATAGGGTGTGACAGAGATCTGGTAGTTTGAGTTGCTTGTTGATGATGACGCTTGCCGGCATGTGCTGGGACAGCAGATGTGGTCGGCGATTCTGCCTAGCAATAGTCATTTTTGTGTAGCGTGACGTTTGACTAACAGTTGAGTACCCATTACCAAGCAGCACTGCACCGGCAGGCTACTGAATTGACGACGGATAGATTTGACCAGGGTTTCGCAACTTGACAAAACCATGGGTCTGAGCATTTGTGTTGAGTGTCATCCGGCATGCACTGTTCTCCATCGCTGCTTGTGGTTGCAAGGCACGGGTAGCATTCTTAGCGTACTATATTACGTAAGCCTACGAGTAGTGATCCTGATTGAAGTGCAGCGCTGTGCCGCCTGCCTCTCTGGCCTGTATCACTGTCTACTGTTGGATCAGTACTACATGATGTGCAACGGTGCATGTAGCATGTTCCCGTAGAGCCAGCTGATGACCTGCCGTTGCAGGCATCTCAGTTGCCGGCACATCTGTAGAGACCAACCCAATACTATTGCGGCATGTTGCTTGTCCAGTGCCTGGTGCTTCTCGCGCTAGCTCAAGTACTGCGTCAACGCGATGCCGTTGACGCCAGGCTGACGCCAGATAGTATGGAATAGCATAGACAACCTTGCGCTCTGTGGGCGTTGCTGGCATGTGAATGACGTAGATTACATGTCAACAGGCATGCCGACAGGGGTTGTAACACGCGTTCCTGGCTCTAGGTGAGGCGACCAACAATGCCATGATATGCCCGCAGCTGCTTGCGCAGAATGCCATGTTGCAACTTGCACCTGAGGTGCTGGCAAGTGCCACTGGCTGGTGCTGATTGGCAATCAGCAAGCTCACTACAGAACTGGCCATGGCCGGCGGCGTGGTGGTCATACTTCAATTACTACACCAGTGCAGCGGTCCCTTTATGTGCTTCCAAGGTGATGGTCACTACGGGCGGCCTAGGTGTGTACTGCATTACCAGTCAGCTTGTAACGTAAAGCCTTCGCATACAGCCGCGAGGGCATAGGGGAAGAACCCCAGAACTTGTACGCACGAGGTTTCTAAATACAGCGTTTCAGCCCATCAAAATGATACAAAATG